>ML778136.1:755775-781403 GCA_009831015.1 Picea engelmannii | reverse complement strand
AGGTCATCCTAATGGCCAGACTAGGGGAATGGGATGGATGAGCGGGATATAAGATGGAAAAGTGATAAGATGGTGGGAGCGGACGATGGCTCTGCAAACCCCCCTTGGTGGCTAACCAAAACCCATGAATACCGGCTTGCTAATTTGCCCCATCAATCACCCTAACAATGGTCAATAGGATTAGTGTAATATCCAAGCAGTCATCCGAAGTGAAAGGAAACTAATGCATACATAAGAGGGTTGTAATGATCAAATATGACACATACCATGATACCTCGGACCAATTACCTCATGGAGCAAGAGTCCTTTCTGATGCAAGTCTAGGCCGGTAGTGATGGAAGCTGGTACTGCTGACAGGACAAAGCTAGCTGAGAAGAAGAAAGATGGGCCCTCCAGGGCCATGCTCAAGTCGCTCCTGCTCTCGGTACTCCATGTCTAGGACCACGTGGGCCTCGAGACATGATCTCCTAGTTATCCCTAGATATCGGGGATAACAGGGCCCACCAGTGCACGGAAAAAGGAGGAATACCCATGCGCATATGCCTGAGTATAATTCCCTTTCCCACGCATAATGTGCGGCTGTGCTTGACACAACTGTGTATGTGGGCACAGGGGAGGGAAATACAGACATGCATGAGATGCGCGACTGTTTGATTAACAATTGTGCACTGTGCACATCTGTATAGAGAACATATGCGCACCTGTCTGGGTGATAGCTGCACATGTGATGCACGAGTATTTCTCAGACAGATGTGCATTAGTGCGTAGCTGTGCAAAGAACATGCACGCACATGTGCACACTTGTATGGGTGAAAGCCACGCACTGGAGGCAGGGCTAAGGGGTTTGAAATTTTTGAATTGTTGATGATTTTTATGGATGATGAAGGTTGACTAAGAGTTTATGTGTGGATGCAGGTGATCAACATACTCCAGATACCACGATGCCCATGCACTGGAGAGAGCGGGACTGGGACCATCTTCGAGAGGCGGTGAGAGAGTATTCGGGTGTGCAGAGACACTTGGCAGCTTGTGGGTTGATCAAGTTCTTTGACTGCCCAGTGATACAGTCGCATGATTTCCTACTTCAGTATCTGATTTCTATGTGGAGCACTGATTTACAGTGCTTCATCGTGAGAGGACAACAACTGACATTCTTGGCTATTGAGGATGTCTACTTTTTGACGAGGCTCCCATTCCATGGGATGGCCCTTCCTATGGACCCCCAGCTATCGAGGGACAAGCGAGTAGGTGAATTGGTGTCTCACCACCTCATGGGGCCGCACTCGATGTCAGGTTCGGTCATCCAGATCGAGGTGATTGAGGACCTCCTGACATAGTGCATCGCCTCTATGGTGGTGAGGATCTACGAATCCTTGGGGACTCAACGAATCATAGGAGTTCAGCTGAGGATCATGGAGAGGGTCCTTGATGGGGACCTTTATTCCTGGGGGCTTATGCTGCACACCAGGATGTTGGGGCAGATTAACCAGTGTTGAAGATCCGACTCCAGCGACTTTGCCTTTGGGTCGATTCTAGTGGTCTGGTTTCTAGAGAGGGTGCCTCTATTGATCCCTAGGAGTTTTTTGGAGCTTGCGGGGCCTCGAGAGCCGCAACTGATGCGGTGGGCCTGTGTGCTGGCTTGAAACGAGGGTGGAGAGGGTGGCCATTACTTCACGACCACAATGGAATGAATGTGGGCTCATATCTAGGACGAGGAGGTACTGGAGAAGTGTGTGGGTGTACCAACAAAGTGGCAAACCCTGACCCGTCGAGAAACTATAGCGGGGGCCGTGATGACTGGTTGAATTCCCCCTGGACCTGGAGGGCCCCTAGCTGGTGGGGTGCCTCTAGCTGACAGAGGACCTTGGAGGGAGCTCTGGGGGAACCATGAGTGTCGGGGTTATGTATTTATAGGCTCAAAAGCCCATTTTGTATAGGGTAGGGGGTACCTATTTTGTACCTATAAGGGTGAGGGGACTCACTGGCGTACGAGCGATGTATCTGTATTTTTGTAAACATTTGATGACATTGTGATGATTATATATATATGGATATACATTTTTTGGATCATTCATATCTTCACGTGTTTTTGTTTTATGATGTATTTTCTATATGATGTGACCGATGTATGATGTTTATGTATATAAAATGATGTTTTAATGTGATAAATGCCAATATAATACTAGGTTAGCCATGTTATATGCTATTTGATTAAATTGTCTTGGAATATGTGTAAATGTGATTGAATCAAAGTTGTGAGATAATAGTCTAACTTACAGGTATTTGAGAAAGAGGCAAGGATCTCAAATGTGATATACATTGTTGAGCTGTAGGACGACAAGCTGGGAATCTAATAGAATGCTAAGGTGATGAATGTGGCAATGACTGGCCTTGGAAAGAAGACCAATGATGGCGCCGTATTCAACTTAGCTGTTGGTGGTCGAGCCCAAACATATGCCACTAGAGTGGATCAACACATGTGAGGGGGTATAGAGGGCCCAAGCGGCCGAAGCGAGATTCTGGGTCCAACGACTGGCACTGTCAGCGTAACCAATGTGGTAGGATGATGGATGATGCATCTGTCAATGACACAGATGATAAATTAGACATGAGGAATGGTGGCAGAAAAGAAGAATAAAAACTCTACAAATGTGTACAAAGAAAAACCTAAGGTAGAATGGCTACGCTCAGGCGTAAAAATTATTTAGGTACAACCCGTTGACAGGTTCTTTGAGAGGGTATCCTTTTGGAGAGGCCATGATGTATGCACCCTTAGTGAGGCAATGTTGGATGATGTAGGGTCCATGACATAATGACTCGAATTTCCCATGGCCGAGGGTATCGTGGGCGATATCATAGGCTAAGATGAGATCCCCTTCGGTGAATGAGTGAAGGTTGACATGGCGGTCGAAGGTGGCTTTGGAACATTTTTGAGCTGCCTCATTGTTCTGTAATGAAGATCGATGATCTTCATCCAATGACTCTAATGTCAGCAGGCGCTGCTCCATCGAAGCAGTGTCGGGTAATATCTTAATGGCAATGCATAACGTGGGGATTTCACACTCTATAGGGAGGGTGGATTCAATCCCATGGACGAGGTGGAACGATGTAAAACTAGTGGCAGTTCTGAATGCCGTGTGATAATCCCATAATGCGGAAAACAACATATGATGCCAGTTGGTCTTATGTTTGTTGACGATATGTTGTACCATGGTTTTGAAGACTTTGTTGACAGCCTCAACCTGTCTGTTGGACTGAGGGTAGTATGGGGAGAAAAACTCATGGAAGAATCCTAAATTTGAGGAGAGTTCCATAAATATATCATTCTCAATGTGTTTATCGTGATCAGACACTAAGTGTAGTGGGACTCCAAATCGGGTAATGACGTGGTTGAAGAAAAAACACATTGTTGTGTCAATGGTATTGTTGAAAGTGGGCATGGCTTCGACCCATTTGGTAAATTAATCTACTGCCACGACAATGTACTTGTGTCCATTACTGGATGGAGGATGGAAACTCATGAAGTCTATGCCCCATTTGCAGAAGGGGTTGGCAATGATGATTGGATGTAGAAGAGTTGGTGGCGCTCGTACTTTGTTTGCATAGATATGGAATTTGTCGCATTGCTTGAGAGCATGAATGCAGTCATGAAACAACGTGGGCCAAAAGTACCCTATTGTTGGCATAGGGGCAGACCCAGGGTTCAATGCTCAAGAGCGCACCAACAAAACCCTAACTACCGACCCTGTCGGCAACACTTGTGAAGCAGATGAAGTCTCACCCAAGGTAGAGGCAGGGGTGGTTGCAGGACTCAGATGTATGCAACCTTAACTGGGACAAAGATATGTGATTATAACACCTTATCAAAGCACTTAGCCATTAAAGTTCACCAGTATTAAACCAGTATCTACTTCGTAGACAAAACCCTAATTACAGAGCATTGCAGTATTCAACCAGATCTAGTATGTTCAAGCACTAAGCACATCCACATATGTTAGATCTAGCATTCATCCATATTATTAAGCACGTAGCATCAACAAATCTATCTATCATTCATCTATATCAAAGCATCTGAATAAGTAAACACATAAACACATCAATACATTGCAAAAAGAAACCATAACTCAAGATATACGTGGTTCATCCCCACCTTGGGGCTACGTCCACCAAATTGTCTTCTCTTTATTATCTTCTGTCAAGATTCTTATAGGCACAAAGAATCATAACCCTACTCTGCATATGATAGGAGATTTGCGCGCACTTCACCAAATCCTCCTTCCCCAAGTAGATCTAGGCACATAGCCTTACACAGTCTGTGCACTAAGAAATACAGATGACTTTCACTTAGCTCTACAAGTCATAATCACGTCTTCTTGCACATAGCTAGTACTAGCACTCAACCACCAGTCACTACTTACATCGTCTAGCTTTCTATTTGTATATTACAAAATAGGCCTAAGCATGGGTAAACCCATGGGCCGACATTTCCATACCCGTAACATATCCCAAAAACCCAAAAATCCTTAAAGAGGGACCACGATCCCGTGATCTTCGCTTCATCTTGCGCTCCGCCTTCGACAACCTGTCAAAGTCCCAAAAATCTGTCAGACATGACCAAGGATCCTCAAAACATGGTCGAGGGCCAACAGGTGTTATCAGATAAATTGGTAGGTGCAGACACTAACAGATTTTCCTATATCCACCCGGATCTAGAACAAAACAGGACAAGACAAAACTCTTTCCCTAAGTTGTAGTCATTGAATCTACTAATAAGAAGGAATGAGTGACATACCTTTATATTGCTTCCATAGGTCTCTGTTGTTCCTGCTTCGCTTCTATGCTCTTGTGAAATCAGGTCCAAGACAACAAAAACCAACCAAAGTGAAGATATCAAAGTATATTCAATGTCAACCTATGCATATGATCAAGGAGTTATGCAATAAAATAAGAGTGATTTTATGGGAAAGGGACATGTCGTTGTATTATATTAAATGAAAGTAGAAGATACAACTGGATCGCCTGGATGTCGCAAGCTTCCTTTTAGTGACCCTTGGTTCCAACACACACACTTTCTCTATATTTGCATGAAGAAGGTCCGATACAACTTGATAGACCAAAAAGAGTCTCCAAGCTTTTATCCAAGTAGGGTTTTTCACACAATTCTTTCACCAATTCTTCATTCAATCTTGCTTAACCTTTTCCATGAGAAACCCTTCAATATATAGGAGAAGGAGAGATGGTTACATGGATGAGGATGATCCCACCAAATCTGAGAAGTCAGTAGGATGCCAACCATGCGAATGCCAACTCATTTTCTAGAAGATTCCCTTATAGAACCTTTGTGACCTCTTCTCTTTTCCAAGCTTAAAAACAGGTTTGCACCCTATCTATAGAGAAGACTGTGAATAGTTCGCACCACAAGTGTGGGTTTACTACGAGAATGGAGGATTTTTTCACCCTATAGTATAGGCAGCCTATGAACTCATCTTAAAAATGTGTTTTTGGAAGAAGACAACAATCACTTTTCTCAGGCAAAAAGTCCTTGTGGGAGCCTGAGTACATCACTAGTAGAGACATCACCAAAGTGACCAAAATCATGTGTAATAGAATTCCCCCCCAAAGTATGAGGCCGAAACTTGAGACAATAGAAATACTTTGTAAAATGCGTGTGTGTGTCAAAAACAAGGAGCACACCTAATAGGAAACCTGTAAACAACCACGCATCTGCAGAATATAATATTAGTTCTAAGGTAGGCATTCCCATGCTCAGATCACAAATGAATGGAATAATAAACGTAAGTCATGGCCATCAATCATACACTGTGGATCCATGTCGTCAAAATGCTACATAGCCACCAGGAATACACTGTGGATCTATGTGATAAGACTTGAATAATGACATAGCCATGCGACATACAAAGTGGATCTATGTGCCGATACAAATCATACATACTCCATTGAAGCCTGGATAAAAAAAGATGAGACCTAGGGTCTTTAATCCCGTCACCTGAAAGTACGAATCTAGCCATGTGATTACATGTGTTGAAGTCGAACATGGTAGAAACCACTTGATTACCGGTCATTGATGAAAACYGTTAACAAGTGCGAGGGAAATCACCATTGATGTCAATGACTCCCAAGGTACCAAAGTACAATCTAAACGAATGCGAATAAATGAGCTGAAGTCGAACATTCGGCGAAATCTCTCAATCAGGGATTAATGATGTGAAACCCTTGGCGAAAGCGAAGATACCTGCCATTAAGGCATGCAGGTTCCATGGTACTAAATGATTTCTAAGTCTCATTTCCGGATAATGAGTTGGAGTCAATGGAACAAGACTCGTCACAGGAGGGCCTTGATGTATCCCCCATCAATGACACGAAACAAGTAACAGATTGCTGGAATACCTGGTCCACATGTGGGACGTGGATCAACAATTATTTCACGTGGGAGTCCATACGCTGACACTAGATATCGAGGATATCTATTTTCTAACGGGGTTGTCACAATGTGGATACCATACTAGTTTGACCAGAGGTAGAGGTGGTGGACTTCCCATGAGCGAATATTGTCACCAATACTGTTTTCCCGAGGAAGAGAGAAGCAAGGGTAAGGTTTCCATTTGGGGGGTCCAAGATTTGACCCTGTAGACCATCTTGTTTACTATTGCATGCATGGCTGGGAGCGCGGCTCTGCACATGGCTCTCTAGAGATATTTCCAATACACCATAGAGTGCACAGAGCCTCAGGTCTTCAACTGGTTGGATGCAGTTCTCCATAGTATGAAGAGGCAATTGACGAAGTGTAAAAAGGGTGACTTGAAGCAGTTTGGGTACGGATCAATTTTGGTGTCATGCTTCCTTGAGAGGGTCACACTGTTGTGACTACAGGTTGATTGGGGTTTACCGGCCCCATAAGATCTGAGGATGCTGAGGTGGTGCAACCTCATGGATTGACAAGTAGTAGGGCCCATAATCAAGTATAATGATTCATTTTTTGACTGGTTGAGGCCCCAGATGCTGATGATTGACGACTACACATATGTTGGTTTGGATTTCCGAAGGGATCCAGATTTGGCATTGCCTGAGGATGCTCAGTGGGGCGACTTAGGTAAGAAGTACACATTTTGTTCTTTTTAAATGTTTTTGTAATTTTTTTATCATATGAAATGTTTTTGTGTTTATCCAAGAACTAATCCAAAAATTTCTTTTTGATGACACAGATGTAGGGCCGTATCGATCTCCAGGAACGTCTCCTATTCAACAATGAGGAGAGGCGGCTCCAGTGGGGATACACACCATTTTAGTGGTTTTTTCTTGGCCATTTTCTCTCAACCTACCATTTTTCATTCCCAATCAATCTCTTTGTCTTGAGGAGACCCTTACAGACTCCCTGGATCTAGAAGTTCTCTCAGAAGTTTTGTCTTTTTCCAAAGTTTGCTTGATTATAGACCTTCTCGCACTGCACCCTTCTGTAGCCCGCGAGAATCACTAGAGTTCGAACCCTAGTGTTCAGTTCAGTGCGAACTTCTCGCAGTCTGCCTGTGTCTAGCCTGCGAGAATCCTTAATTCTTGCACTGTACCCCACTACCAACCTGCGAACTCGTGAATTTTTTTTATTAAGTTTTTTGTGTCCTCAGATGCCCATATTTGTTTGTGTGTCTAGGAAGAACTTCTCTGGCCAGTGATTAAATGTTTCTTGACTTCAAATCTTGCGAATGATTATTTTTCAGAAATTGAAATCTCTTCTTGACCATTTTTTCTCAATTTTTACCTCTTGATCTTTTCTTAACAAGGATATAATCTCTGATTCTCAAATCCAAGTGCTTGTTTGGTCAGGAGCCTTTGATTGGATTAAAATTTGAGATTATTTGTCCTTTTCGATTGCTTATTACTTGGAAAATTGTTACCCATGTGCATATGAAGAGACTGGTCTTGTCAGTTTGGTATTTTTATCTTCATTGAAAGAACGATTTGGGTGTTTGTTTTGTATTTCTTTTTCGTTGGTTGCTTGTTTTTTCTTAGTTCCATCCTTGTTGTTTGGTTTCTAATAAAAAATTAAAGACATTTTCTTTTTTAAGCACCCTTGTATTCGAAAAATATTCGCATTCAAGTATTGAAAGACAATGAATAGGGAATTTGCATTGTTCACGATTGTTTGATATTACATTTAAGAGAAGATCATACATCGTAGTTCGCATTGTTCCAAAAAAATCCTCTTTCCCTCATGTAAATAGGATTCACCAAACAAAACATTTGTATTATTCATCCTTATTTACGCATTGTTGGGTTAGAGTCTCACACATCGGTTTCATTTCCACCTCCTTTTTGCGTAACAACAACCTTTAATAATATTAAACAACTTTAAAATTCAACTAGTAATTTTTTCTAGGGCTCTTTTACACCAACATTAGCTAGGCTAGAGCTTTGGAATAGGCATTGAGACACACTCTCCAAAGAAAAAAACACACAATAGCATCTTGTGATAAGGAGTGTCAAATTCCATTTGCAACATTTTGTCCTGGGAAGCCCTTCTCACACAAGGGTCAAACCTGAGGTCGCATCGAGATTGATAGAGTTACTCACCCTACTTTGTTGATATCGGTGTAGAGATTGCATGTATTATGGGGGTCACTTGAAGGTATACCCACAATGATGAGTGGAAGCCTCTCAAGATGATTTTGGGCTAGATACCCTGCCCTTGCATGTGGATCAGACTATCGACTGTTCCTCCAAGAATCATTGTTGTTGGTGGTAACCTTAGTAGCCTATCTTCTTAGGGTCTTACACAAGGTGACTGTGAAGGGGTAAGTCTTCACGGTACCTGGAATCAACGTTGTCTAGACTCACTCGGGCTCCTTGGAGGGTATACCCATGATTATGTGTGGGATCTTGCACCAGGGTGTAAGTCTGTTAAGCAGGTCATCAACATAACTTTTCCACCCTAGCCCAGCCCTTTCTTGTCTCGTCGTCGCGACGTTGGATTTCATCACCAACTAGTGACTTCAGAATTGGAAGGTCTTGCTTGCTTGGTTTTGCTTCCTAGATTTTACTAGCGCATGCTGTTTATTTACCCAAGTTGGCCATAGAATTTCTGTTACCCATGATTTTGGTCATCATGATGATTTAATGATGGTGTACTCAGGCTCTTCATAAGAACTTTCTCCTGAGAAAAAGTTACTTTCTTCTCTTTCCAGAAATATCATTTTTGAAGGAGGTTTGCAGGCTGCTAATACATTTGCCTGCGAGAATGACCTATTCTCGCAGGCTGCCTTAAGCCAAGGTGCAAGAAGTTCACACTGTGTTGAACTGCTAGGGTGCGAACTCTTTATAAAGCAAGGAAAAAGATGAATTCTCGATGCTTCTAGAAGGGAATCTTCTAGAAGGATGAGATGGCATTCGAATGGTTATCCTAGTACTGGATTCCCTGATATTTTTTTATCATTCTTATCCAAGTAACTAATTCATTCTCTCCTATATATTGAGGGAATTCTCATGGAAAAGGTTAAGCAAGCAAGGTTAAGGAAGATTCATTAGAGAACTGGTGAGAAGAATTGTGTGAAGGACTGGAGCTACAACAGCTTGAAGACTCCAACAAGTTTATTCTAAGGAGTTGATCTTCTTCATGCAAGTGAGAAAGTGTGTGTGTTAGAGCCAAGGGCCATCAAAATGAAGTTTGCGACATCAAGGATCAAGTTGTAATCTTTACTTTCCATTAATATGATACAATAATATGTCCCTTTCCCATAAAGCTATTTCCACTTTATTGTATAATTCCTTGATCATATACATAGATTGACTGTTGAATAGATTGTGCTTTCTTCACTTTGGTTGGTTTGTGTTGTCTTGGTCTTGGATGCATGAGAGCACTGGAGTGAAGTGGGAGCAATAAAGACCAAAGGAAGTGATAATAAGGTATGTTATTTATTCTTGCCTCCTATTTAATTCAATGGTTAGAATCTAGGGAAAGAGTCATGTTCTGTCTTGCTTTGTTCTAGATCCAGGTGGATCTAGGGAGATCGGTTTGTGTCCGTACTTACGGATTTATCCAATAACAAAATTGGAGACTCTACTGGGGATCATCCCATTTTCTTTGTGGCTTTTGATATTCTTCTGTGGCCATTTTCTCTGGTTTCATTTTTCTCCTGTCCTATCAATCTCTGAGTCTTCAGAATATCCTGATAGACCCTTTGAGTCCAGAAGCCTTTTTAAATTTTTCTTCATTTTTCTTCATTTTTGATTATGTTCAGGCATTCTCGCATTGCACTGCATTGCAGCCTGTAAGAACTGGTAGAGTTTGCACTTTGCCTTTAGGTTTCAGTGCGAGGTTCTCACACCCTGCTCAAGGGTCACCTGCGAGAATCAGTGATTCTCACACTATGTAATACTGCCTGCCTGCGAACTCATTTTGTTAAAATTTGGATTTGAGTTTTGGTATTTCCAACTGCCCAGATCAGTTTGATTGCCTCTTATGAGTTTCTTGGACCACTGATTGGTATCTTTCTTGTCTTTGTTTGCGTGCTTGAACAGTATTAGGATTTCAAAGGCTTTTCCTGTAATTTCTGTCTTGACTTTCGTTTCTTGACTTTTCTTGGCATAACCATACTCTCTGATTTTGGAATCTGAGTGTGTTTGATTAGTTAAGAACCAGTGATTGGTTGAAAGCCGATTTTTCTTGGTCTTTATCATTTGCTTATTGTTTGAAAGATCACTTTCCTGATGCAATTGAAAAGACTAGTTTGGGTTTTTTTTTTTTAACAAAGTTCATTACTTCTTTTAGTGAAGTTTTTGAAACAAAAAGATTTAATTTCTTGCTTTATATTAGATTGGGGGAATCCTTGCATTTGAAGTAGCGAAATTGCATTATTCTTGGCATTTTTTGATCTTAAATTATGAAAAATTTCCCCTCTCGTGGCCGGGGGGGGGCCATGAATCGTGCATTGGTGTTCATTACCTTTTTCTCATTTCTTGAGAATCTTGATATTGATGAGTTTAATATATTTTGGGACATCATGCATATGGGAATGATAAAAAAATTCTCCTTCTCGTAGCATAGCTTTTATCGAAATGAAAAGATTGCATCTTCATATCTTTGCATAACTTTCGAGTCGGTCGAAACACCATATTGTCCACGCCATTTTCCTCTTGAGTAACAACAGCCGTAAAATAAAGCACTTATAAAAATTGATTAGACATTTTTATATTTTCTGGTAGAAAACCTACATTAGGTTAGTTGTAGGGCCTTAGAATAGGTGTGCAAGATAAATTTCCAAAGTTGCAAACAAACATAGAATCTTGAGTTAGGGAGCGGTTAAATCCACTTATTACATTTTGTCCTGGGAAGCCCTTCTAACACAAGGGTCAATCATGAGGTCGCATTGAGATTAGTAGAGTTACTCACCCTGATTTGTTGGTCTTGGTGTAGAGATTGCACGTATTACGGGGATCACTCGGAGGTATACCCACAATGATGAGTGGAAGCCTTTTGAGTTGATTTCGGGCTAGATACCCTGCCCTTGCATGTGGATCGGACTATCGACTATCCCCCCAGGCTTTATTTTTGTTGGTGGTAACCTTAGTGGCCTATCTTTCTAGGTTCTTTACCCGAGGTGACTGTGGAGGGGCAAGTCTTCACGGTACCTGGAATCGACGTTGGCCAAACTCATTCGGGCTCCTTGGAGGGTATACCCACGATTATGTGTGGGAGCTTGCACCAGGGTGTAAGTCCGTTCAGCAAGTCGTCAACGTAACTTTTCCACCCGCTCTATCTCATCCCCTTCTTACTTTGTTCCTGCGACGTTGGATTTCATCACCAACTAGTGTGCTCATTGTGAGAAGGTTTTGTTTGTTTGCTTGCTTACTAGATTTTTAGCGTGTGCTGTTTGTTTTCCTTAGAAGATTCTAGATTGGATTTTTGTTTTTAATGGCGTCAGTTCCTGAAATGACCAATGAAGGAACCTTTGCTCTAGGGGAACCTTTTGTTTTTCCTTCTTATGGAAACATTGGTCCTCCTCACATCGCTACTTTGAGCCTTCCAGGTCTCACAATTGGATTGCCGGTGTGGTTGTTTTCCACTCAGGTAATCCCGAATGCAGTAAGTGCTTCGATTGTAAGCACTTCCCCCCAAGAACATCAACCTCATGTTGATCCTTCACCATCTTCACCAGTAAGGTCTTCTTCGCCTTCTTCACTTGCAAGGTCGCCTTCCATTTCATCTTCTTCATTGAGCGAAAGTTCTGAAGCTAGTAACTCGGTGAATAAGAAGAAGAAGAAAACTAAGAAAGGATCCAAACCTCCAACCACTGTCAAACATGTTGGAAAATAACCAGTTACTGTTACTTGTGCTGGGAGTGTTGATGATGTCAAGATCACCCAAACAACCTGTAAGCCCAAGTACCCTTGCAGGCTTTGTAAGGGTAGCCATCTTCTTAAGGATTTCCCTGGTCTATCCAAGGTTATAGAAGTATGGTATACAAACCCTGACCAACCCATGTCATCAGCCTCTGAACAACATACTGATGACCTCACGTCAGCTAGTCACGATACCGTTGGGAAGAAGAAAAGTAGAGTCAAGTTCCCTTGTATGTTATGCAAAGGGAGTCATCTCACTTACCTTTGTTCTCGAATGGACGAAGCCTCAAAATTACTGGAAGACATGACTGTTTCACAGCCTCAACTTCCAGCTGCTTACCATAAGTTTTCTCTCAACCCACCTGTAGTTGATGGAATGATCACTCCAGTCCCTTCACCTTTTAATCTGGTTGATCATATCGTCAATCTGGTCACGTCCTTAGTTGAACCAGTTGACAAAGTGGTTGATTCGATACCATCCTTGGTCAATCCCACTCTCCCCTCAGAGAGTGAAACCCAAGCGGTCGATCCGTTTCCATCTTTCGACCCCATTCTCCCCCTAGAGAAAGAAACCCAAGTGGTCGATCTGATCTCTCCATCGGTCGATCCTACTCTCCCGCTAGAGAGTAAACCCGATACTGCCCACGTTTTTCTCGTTGATACAAAATCTCCTGTGCCGAGGGGTATTCCTCCTCCCATGGAACCCCCTCCAAGTAATAAGGCCACCCATTTTGATTTGGGTGTGCTAACTGGACCTCGTCTTCCCTCTTACAGTCCTTTCCAGATTACAGTACAGGTTTGTGGTCGGGAAGTTCCCCAAACGTTGATAGATGAAGGTTCGTCTGTTAGTATTTTGTCCTCTATTGCTTGGCAAGCTTTGGGTTATCCTCCACTTGCACCGGTTACGCAGAATCTGTTAGCTTTTAATAGAAGAACTAGTCACCCTTTAGGGACCCTTCCTCAGTTTCCTGTAACTTTGGGAGGGAAAACTGTCTTCATTGATGTCATGGTAGTCCAAGACCCCTTGGATTTTTCTTTACTCCTTGGGCGAGATTATGTCTATGCGATGAAAGCTATTGTGTCTACTATTTTTCGTGTGATATCTTTCCCTCACGATGGAGGAGTTGTGACTGTTGATCAATTTCCATTCATTGACCCCTCCTAGATTGCCTCCCTGAATGGTTCTTATATGCAGACAGTATCACCCCCGCCACAGGTCAATTATGTGGCATTGTCGCCCATGGCTTCAACTTCTGATGTCTTAGATCCAGTAGTTGACATGGTGATCTCTTCGATAGGGTTGTTAGAGCCTGATCTCCTTACCCCTGTCGAGACCCTCGGCATGGTGTCCTTCCAGAGTGTATTTCTTCCTTCTAGTGAAGAGCTCTTGGAAGCCATGACTGAGTTTTGTCCCTTGACATGGTGCCATTCCAGAGCATTGTCCTCTTGGAATCCATGATCAAGAAGAGAGTTCTGAGGATAGTTTTTTCATCTCTGAGGCAACCTCATTAAAAAATGAAACAGAGGTCTTTGAGCATAGTTTTCTGATTTCAAGCTCGCTAAAAAATGAAACCACTTGCGAGGATAGTTTTTTTTTTGTCTCTGTGGAAACCTCTTTAAAAAATGAAACAGAGGTTACAAGCATAGTTCTTGTTTCTGTGTCAAGCTCGTTAAAAAATGAAATAGTTTTCCCCCTCTCTGTTTGAGTCAAGTCCTTCGTCTAGTATTTGAAGCTTCATTTCCTCCGCCTTTGTTGTTGGATGAAACGAAGCTTGGGGGGCAATACTTCCAGCCTCTGGACTTCATGCTGAAGTTTAGCCGCTAGTTTTTTAAGCTGGGGGCTAAGTACCAACCATCCATGTGTTCTGTGTTGGGAAGTCCAAGCATAGTTTTGTTTAGATTTTAAGCTTGTGGAAAAATTAAAATCTATCCCAAGCATAGTTTTGTTTTGTTTTAAAGCTTGTGTAAAAATGAAAACAATCTCGAGCGTGGTCTTTGTCTCTTCTTGTGCTCGAAAATACATGAGAATGAGATCGAGCATACTTTTATCACTTTTTGGGGTCAACAAGGTTATACAAAAAAGGAACCCCTTGGAGTCCTCTTTAAGCTCTTTCCAGACTCTCTAAATATGAAAAGATCACTGAGCGACCTTGCTATTTTCACACTTGATAAATTATTTGAAGTAAGCGTCTGGTGAGCGATAATTTATCTCTTTTTCGATTTCATCAGACTACTTTACGAAAATGGAACTGAGAGAGTTCTCTTTTAAGTGTTTTTCCAGACTCTATAATCATGAAAAACCTTCGAGTTTTCTATCTCTGGACTCGTTAAACAAACAGTGACAGACCCATAATGGGACTGAACCACTTCTTCTTAGGGTTCGTTAAACATACTCCGAGGGACTCATTCGAAGGATGAGCTTACATCAACAAGCATATGTTATCCTCCTCAAGCTTGCGTAAAAATAAAGAGGTACTCGCCAGAAATGGTGGGGGAAAATTTGGGAAAGGGATATTTTTTCATCTTCGTATTGATTGGCAGTAAGTGTCGCTCTTGAACATGACACCCCCTATTCATCATTTGAATCCGGTTTTGGAAATCCATTTGTCTCTCATTCGATTGATTACAAGGTCATTCCCTGTGTCGTCTTTGAGTCAATGCTGCCAAATCATTGGTCGTGTCATTCATATGTTCAAGAGAAGTCCATCTGAAACCTATATTGAGTCGGCCATCTATAGTTATCCATTCTCTCCGTGTTGGCCTTCTCTATGTCCAGTCCAATTCACATCATACTATGTTTAACCTTCAAACCCTGTTACTCATTTCGTGTCATTGATGAGGGATACATCAAGGCCCTCCTGTGACGAGTTTTGTTCCGTCGACTTCAGCTCATTATCCAGAATCAAGACTTAGAAATTATTTAGTACCTTGGAGCTTGCATGCCTCAATGGTAGGTTTCCTCGCTTTCGACAGTGGGTTTACATCATTGACTCCTGATTGAAAGATTCCATCAAATGTTCGACTTCAACTCATTTATTCACACTAGATGGATTGTACTATGGTACCTTGGGAGTCATTGACATCAAGGGTGATTTCCCTTGCACTTGTTAACTGTTTTCATCAATGACCGGTAATCAAGTGGTTTCTACCACGTTCGAATTCAACACATGTAATCACATGGTTAGATTCGTACTTTCGGCAACAAGATTGAAGACCCTGGATATCATCTTTGCGATCCAAGTTGCGATGGAGTATGTATAATTTGCGACACATAGATCCACTGTGTATGTCTCATGGCTATGTCGTCTTGATTTGAAATTTCTCGCATAGATCCACAGTGTATTCCGGTGGCTATGCTATATTTTGACGGCATGGATCCACAATGTATGATTGGGGGCCATGACCCATGTCTATAATGTCATCATTCTATGATCTGAGTATGGGAATGCCTACCTCAGAATTGATATATATATATGATATTCTGCAGATGCTTGGTTGTTCGYAAGTTTCCGATTAGGTGTGCTCCTGGTTCCTGACACACACATGCAACTTACAAAGTCTATCGACTGTCACTGGTTCCACCCTCATACTTTAGGGGGCATTCTATTACCCATGATTTTGTTCATCATGATGATTTAATGATGGTGTACTCAGGCTCTTCATAAGAACTTTCTTCTGAGAAAACGTTACTTTCTTCTCTTTCCAGAAATATCATTTTTGAAGGAGGTTCGCAGGCTGCTAATACATTTGCCTGCGAGAATGACCTATTCTCGTAGGCTGCCTTAAGCCAGGGTGCGAGAAGTTCGCACTGTGTTGAACTGCTAGGGTGCGAACTCTTTCTAAAGCAAGGAAAAAGATGAATTCTCGATGCTTCTAGAAGGGAATCTTCTAGAAGGATGAGATGGCATTCAAATGGTTATCCTAGTACTGGATTCCCTGATATTTTAGGATCATTCTTATCCAAGTAACTAATTCATTTTCTCCTATATATTGAGGGAATTCTCATGGAAAAGGTTAAGCAAGCAAGGTTAAGCAAGATTCATTAGAGAAATGCTGAGAAGAATTGTGTGAAGGACTGAAGCTACAACACCTTGAAGACTCCAACAGGTTTATCCTAAGGAGTTGGTCTTCTTCATGCAAGTGAGAAAGTGTGTGTGTCAGAGCCAAGGACCATTGAAAGGAAGTTTGCGACATCAAGGCTCGGGTTGTAATCTTTACTTTCCATTCATATGATACAGTAATATGTCCCTTTCCCATAAAGCTATTTCCACTTTATTGTATAATTCCTTGATCATATACATAGATTGATTGTTGAATAGATTGTGCTTTCTTCACTTTGGTTGGTTTGTGTTGTCTTGGTCTTGGCTTCATGAGAGCACTGGAGTGAAGCGGGAGAAATAAAGACCAAAGGAAGTGATAATAAGGTATGTTCTTTATTCTTGCCTCCTATTTAATTCAATGGTTAGAATCTAGGGAAAGAGTCATGTTCTGTCTTGCTTTGTTCTAGATCCATGTGGATCTAGGGAGATCGGTTTGTGTCTGCACTTACAGATTTATCCAATAACAATTTCTTTCATAAGATTCTAACTCGATCACAATTGACCCTCGACGTCGTTCAAGTAGAATGCAAGGCTTACCCCCATAATATCTAGAAGTTTCTCAACCCTTGACTACCAACTCACCGTAGGGATCTCCTCAACAAAGTGAAGTCCAAGAAGTTTCCACTCCACAAGTGGAAAGAACTAACTCTCTAGAACAGTTCTGAATTACCAATTCTCAAGAGGACTTTCGACTTCCTCCCGACTCTGAGAGACGTATTGTTCGAGTGAATTCTTCCAGAGAAATAGTTGTTCAGTTTTCTGGATTACCAACCAGACCTTTAAGAGGACCTGAGGGTCAAGATCCTTTTTGAACTATTGACATTTTTAGATGGGATCTCTTTGGCTCAGGAGAAAGCATTGATATCACTGTCACACCTGAGCTACCCGAAACATCTAATCCAGACGCAATACCTTTTACTACTGCATATTATTTTCCTGGTACAGACGGTCTGCCAGCCGACCACATCTTGACTATCCCCCTACAAACGATCCATTACACAATGGTCCTAGATACTACGAGTCCTCGCATAGGGACTACAATGGCTAGTCAAGCCCCCATTGGAATGCCTCTTTTGCCTAGATTCACCCCAACACTTCTGCTCGGATATCATGCGTTGAATGCTTCTATTCTCGCTCCTACATAAATCACATCCGGGACTCCTGGTGATTCCACTCCTTCTGGGCACCATCTCATTCCCGATTTCATTATGACACTTCCTCCACCCCCTTTCAGAGGACCTCTTCCATCCTCTATCGGAGGCACTGATCCTAGTGGCACCATCCTGTCTTTCACACCTAATTACTAGGTTCGTGTTGGTGGACAATTTCACCAAGGATGCCAAACCCAATCCCCTTTTGCAGGATAAATCCCAATTGGGACGCAACCCCCGACTAGAGGAAATCCCCACCTACCCCACCCTATGGAAAAAACATACCTCCATCCTTGGACCAGTATTGGAATTATCTTATTCAACATAATCCTCACTCGACTGGGGGGCAACAACCTCAAGCTAGCTACAATATACCCCCTAGTATAGGCCAACCCTATCCAGGTATGTCTAATCCTATTTGGGGCTCGAATGCTCTAACCCATGCCGTTGTTCAAGGATACAACCCTATGAATTACTTTCCTTCACACCAACAACCAAATCTACCTGGATCTTCGCATTATATGCAAACTGCTTATGGTCCCACTGGTTTTCCAACAAGACTCCCTCCCCAAAGTCACCAGTACCCACATGTGAATAGACAGTTACCCTTATTATCCACCCTGGACCTCCCAGATCTATCGAGAATTTTAAATGATCTGATCCATCACTCTCCTCAATGGCCCGCCATATCGGCCAAACTACCATCCGACATCCCTAAATTCGATGGTAAACTAGGAGAGGACCTGGACAATCATGTAATGACTTTTCACCTTTGGTTCTCATCCAACTCCTTGATGGATGACTCTATTCATTTACGCCTTTTTCAGTGAACCCTCACAGGTTCTGCCGCAAAGTGGTATATAAAATTACCATGAGGCTTCTTCACTGACTTCAACACCCTTGCTATGGCTTTCCTCACCCACTACCAGTTACCGATCTGCTACGAAACGAGAACCAAAATTTGAATTCTTTCAAACAAACCAAAGCCACTCATATCTCTGATCACATTTATGAGTGGTGACGGAGACGTCTCATCAAACTCAAACTTCCTGATCAGTTGTTGGCAGAGTGGTTCATGAAATAATTCATGAACGAGATCACTCATGACATCTCCATGGGTGGAGTTGTCATAGAAGAACAAACAATCAGTCGTTCCCAATACCTAGACCTCGTTTACTCACGAACGGATACTCTTTACGACTTACTCCCTGACACACCTCGTACTTCTACTTCAACCACTCTTGTTTCTTCTCATGCAACTGACAGTGTGATTGGCACTTTCCATGCCCAACCGCATTCCGTTCAAACCTCTAGAAACAACCCCAAATCCATTTCTTCTAATGTTCAAAATGCTCCATTTCATACCCCTCCCACCGACAAGACTTCTGAGGTGAATTCTATTCAATCTACCCCCGCCAACAAAAATAAATCCAAAAAAGGAAAGGGTAAGAACAAGGAGGATAAAAATAATCCACAAACTGAGAAAACCAAAACACCACTGGTTGATGATAGGGATAAGCGCAAACCCCGATACCCTTATCTTATCTGTTGTGATGATCACTACACTAAGGATTGTCCAAGACAAGCCGAGGTTACTAAGTTCCTTCAAGGGACCCAGAAACCCCCCACTCTGACCGTGTTGTCTCAACCCTTCCCTTGTCAACAACATGCCCAATTGGTCATTCATGACCAACCTTTCCCCTCCAATACGTCCTATGTCTTAATGTGTACAGGTGATTCAAAGAAGAATGACATCACACTTACCACTCGAGCCAAAGATTATTCTTCCTCCAAAGAGAAGGTTGGTGTAATACCTCCTTCGTTGGTCCAACCAGCTCCCACGACTCCACCTACCAATGGTCCTCTTCATCTCAAACGACTGAGCCTAGATACAGTCCTTCACCCTCCTCCAAAGGGCATTGTTCGAAAATCGTCTTTAAATCCTCATGCACGTGCCACTCAAAACTACATTATTGTTGAAGATCTGGCCCAAGCACCATCCACGATGTCATCCCTCAAATTCCTTTAGAGTTTTCCTATACAACGGAAGGAACTGTTGAAATCTATTGGTGGAATCGACCCTACAGATACAAATTTGATAATTTTTAACTTGGAAGATCACATTCCAAGGTTACCCACTCAACTCGCATTCCAAGTACAAGTTATTGTCTCCGACAAAAACATTTGTAGAACAGTTATTGATGAAGGTTCCTCGACGTGTGTCATGTCTATTACCTGCTGGAAAGCCATCGACTCTCCTCCTTTGACTGAATCCCACAACACGCTCAAAGCCTTCAATGGATCTGGTTTTAAGCCTTACGATGTCCTCCCGTCATTTCCTATTACGTTAGAAGGCAAAACAATAAATATTAAAGTGGAGGTCTTTGACGCTCCTCTCGATTACAACCTTCTACTTGGTCGTAGCTGGATCGATTCCATACATCCAGTTGTGTCCACTCTTTTCCATGTCGTGCATTTCCCACATCAAGGAAAAGTAGTTACCATAGACCAATTGGCCTTCTTTCACTCTGATGCATGTACCGACAATGTACTGTTCATTGAAAAAACCCCCTAGATATGAGAATGTCAGTGCGGGTCTTCTTAAAGATTCCTCTTTGATGGGTACTTTCCCCATTCCACCACTCGATATTCCACATCTGTTTGTTGCCTCGATCAACATGATCTCCACCTCTGTTCACAGAACCCCTACATCTTACGACCCATGGATGGTACCCAACCATGACGATCATCTTCGTTATGGCAATGAAATGCCTTTGAGTCCGATCGAATCCGCTTATCAAGCCATTCAATTGGCAACCCCTTCTACCCCCTCTCTTGGTGATTTATCTCCAGATCCATTCCACGTCATTTTTCCCATGGATGAGATGATTATGTCTGTTATGTCCATGGAAGACACCCATTGGGACGATGGACATCATCGTTCCATCCTCTTTCTGGAACAACACACCATCAAGGGTTACCAATGGATCTCGACCCCGTCGACCGTTGTCATCATTTCTACCATTCCTGAGTCTACACACGATCTGTTCTACAAAGGGAACTTAAGTAACATCTCACCCACCCTCCCCCTTGACATATCCATAAAACTTGGAATTGTCAAAAATGTGCATATCAGAGCTTCATGTTCCCATGACAAGGTTGTCACCTACAAGTCTCTTTTCCAAGGATTTCGTGACATATTTGCATGGAGCTATGAATAAATTTCGGGTATTGATCCTGACATTGTGGTACATGAAATTAAGACATACTTGGGCACTAAACCCGTCTAGCAACGACTTCGTCCGGTCCACCCACGTAAAGCAGCCACTATCAAGCTTGAAGTTGAGAAACTTCTTAAGGCTGGCTTCATTTGCCCGGTGGCTCTAACTGATTGGGTTTCCAATCTTGTTCCGATTGATAAGAAACAAGGCACAATCCACGTGTGCGTTGATTATAGGGACATTAACAAAGCTTGTCCTAAAGACAACTTTCCTACGCCCTTCATTAACTAGATCATCGATGATTGTGCCGGAAGTGAAGTCTTCTCTCTGATGGATGGTTTCTCTGGATATAATCAAATCAATATCGTACCCGTGGACCAACACAAGACTATTTTTATTTGTCCTTGGGGCACTTTCGCCTATCAGAAACTTCCATTCAGTTTAAAGAATGCCGGTGCAACTTTTCAACGTGCTATGTCTTACGCCTTTCATGAAATAAATCACATTGTGCAACCATAGCTCGATGACTTACCCGCTCATTCCATGCACCGTGTAGATCATCCAACACACCTTCGTGCCATTTTCCTTCGATGTCGGTTTTACCATATACGCTTGAATCCCCACAAATGTGTTTTCTGCGTAGAATCCGACTGACTTCTGGGCTTTATTGTTTCATGTCAAGGGATCAGGGTAGATCCTTTGAAGGTCGAGGTGATTCTCAATCTCCCTCCCCCTTCCTCTCTTCGCCAGTTACAAAGTTTGCAAGGGAAGGCAAACTTTCTCCGTCGTTTCATCCCGAACTATGTTGATCTAACTCTTGGATTTACGCGACTGCTCAAGAAAGGTTCTAAGTTCGTATGGGATACCACTGCCAACAAATCTTTCGAAGCTTTGAAACTATATTTGACACGTACCCCTCTACTCTTCCCACCTGATTACAGTCAGGATTATTTCCTTTACCTCACAGCCTCAGACTATACCGTCTCTATGGTTCTCATCCAGGAGGATGATTCTCACGATGAAGATGTCATCTATTACTTGAGTCGAAGTCTCACAACTACCGAAACCAAGTATTTACATGTTGAAAAAATGGCTTTGGCAGTCGTCCAGGTTGTTCAACGTTTTCGGCACTATATCCTTTTATGAAAAACTACGGTGATTTCTAACTACAACCCTATGCAGCACATTCTTACACGTCAATTGCTAGGGGGAAAATACTCCAAATGGATTGTAATACTACAGGAGTTTGAATTAGAATTCAAACGTGCTAAGTCCAAGAAATCATTGGTGTTTTTCGAGTTGATATGCGACCTTCCCTGCTCTGAGATGAAAAATGTAGCAGAAGATTCATTTCCCAATGAATCCCTTTTCCTAATCAGTTCTGATGACCTTTGGTATGGAGATATCATCATATATCTCCAGACCCAGACTTTCCGACCCAATTTGTCTAGCACTAACCACATTTGAATACACTATCAAGCCCATCAGTATATTATCCTCGGTGATACTCTTTATCGTCGTGGGATTGACTCTATTTTTCGACGCTACCTCATGTTTAACGAAGCCGAGAAAGCCCTGAATGAATTCCATTTTGGAGCCTGTGGTGGTCACATGTCTGGGTATGATACTGCCCAGAAAATATTATGGGCAAGGCATTTTTGGCCTTCTTTATTCAACGATTGTATAATTGCTGTCCAAAAATGCCATGCTTGCCAAACCTACAACAATAAATTACGTTCACACCCTGCTCCTCTAGACCTTGTAGTCTCCATGGGTCCTGTTATCACCCCATAAATTATGGGAATCAACTGGTGACTGGGATATTATATGTATCTAGTGTTTTTGTTGACAAATGATTTTTCATTTTGCAAATAATTTGAAAAGAAAAGAAAAAGAATAAAGAAAAAATAAAAAAGAAAAAAGAAAAAGAAAAAAGAAAAAAGGAAAAAGGAAAAGAAAAAGAAAAAGAAGAAAAAGAAAAAGAGGGCATAAAAGAATTGAAATGAAAGCCCCATGCAATAATAGTAACTTGGACATACCTTTCAAGCATGGCCAAGTTCTTTTTAAATTTAATGTTGATAGGTTAGTGAATAAATCTGACCAGACTGTCTAATCCTGGTCAGATAGCCCTTAGGTTAGAGTAGTGAATAAATCTGACCAGACTGTCTAATCCTGGTCAGATAGCCCTTAGGTTAGAGTAATTTCTTAACCCAACAGTTTAATCTGGGTTAATTGTCCTAGGAAGATAGGTTAGCATGTAGGTTAGTTGCTTCATTTGTTTCACCCCAATAAAACCAGCTTGATGAAAGATGTTTCATCATGTTCCTAATGCTTAAGAATAGTTTGTTCGAAACCCCATGGTGGTGTCTTTTTGAAATTTGGGGGAAAAAACCCATAAAACGCACTTATCCTAAGTTTTTTTTTTTCCAACGCATGTGTTCTCCGTTCCCAGTTTATGCTCCCTACACATTTTGATGGTCTAGATCAAGGTGCTCAGATATATGGCTCACAAAGCTTTCTGAACCCCCCCGACCGTTCTGCTTTNTTTTAACCGGGGGGGGGGGGGGGGTGTCCGAAATCGGTGATAAGATTTGCACAGATCTGGATGGTCCAGAAATGAGCGCGTGAATCCATGGTACAGATTTGATTCCGGACCCCCCCATCCGTTCTGCCTTTAATGGAGAGGGGGGGGGTCCGGAATGAGTATTAAAGAGCACGCTAAGATCTGCGGCCTGGAAACAAGCGCGCAGATCAATGGTCTAAAAAGGTTTTCGGACCCCCCCTGATGTTCTGCTTTTAATCAAGCGGGGGGGGGGGGGTTCGGAATGGATATTCCCTCCAATGGGCCCCTTGTCATAGGTGGCATAAACCTATTGGTCCTGAAGTCTTTTCACCATATGCCATCTGACAGCCTCCATCACTCAGGGACGTCATCTTCCACTGATGCCACTTGTTCCGCTTGTTCCCAAGTTATGTCCCATCCCATAACTGCTGTCAGTCCCTTACCCTTTTCACTCATCACCGACCCCCTATTGCGATTTTTACCTCCAATCCCTAGCTTCCATGTCACCCGTCCGTATGTTTTGGCCACCGTCACCTGCCATCTCACCCCCAAGTGGCCCGTTGTCCATTTATTACGGGATAACCTACCTGTTATCTTGCTGACCTGTCTCCCGCGCCCAACCGACCCTAGTTTTAAATAAAACTACCGTTTTCCCCCTTCATTCACTATTCATCCATCGCACCAGAAATTTTACCTCTTACGCCTCCATTGCTTTTCCGTCACCTTCATCCACAGTCAGTCGACCCCACTAACTTAGTGTTTATTGCAGGTACTGTTGCAGAGATGGCACCAAAGCCAAGACAAGCAGAAGGAGAGGAGAATCCTTTTCTCCCACCTCTTGTCGACCTGGACAAAATACCATTGGTCGACAAAGACAGATTGATCGCAGATACCATATGCGATTTTGATTTCTCAGACCTCCAATCATGGCTCAGGGAGGTGTTCTTGGACCAGAGCGATGAAATTGGACTCTGGGAGTCCAATTTGCCCCTGTACCTTTTTCCCCAGATCCACCACTTCCTCGAATTCGCCCTCAAATGACAAGCCCATTATATTCCCGACTAGAGGGCCGTCATCTCCTCATCCGGAGACGTCCTGTTCTTCATCACTCCCGAAGACATCGACCAAATGATGCAAATTCCCCGTGTCGATTCCGCTTCTCCTTTCAACCTAGAGATCCTTACAGAGTTGTATCAAAAGATGACCTTTCCCCAGAGAGCTCAAATATTCAACCTGTTCCTTCCCACCTCCACTCAACTCCCTTCCACCAATCCACCTTACCCGTCATCCATGTTCTCCACCAAGGGAAACCAGGTCATTTCCTCCCTTTGTGCTCTGTTAGGGTACTATTCCGACCAGTGGGTAGATGAGCCCATTCTGGGTTTTCTATCCATTTTCTCGACTGATGAAAAACCCACCACACAGTTTGATTTCAGTACCTTCTTGGCCGACAATATTCACAAACAGTTCATTAATTTTGGCACGGAAGGCATGTTCAAATATTCGTCTATATTGGCCTACATGTTTGTTTTCTATTAAGCAGATAAATTCAGTTTTTCTATGCAGAAAATGGACGCAGATGGAAAGCCTCAGCTAGTCACAGTGTGGACATCTTTGTTGAAGCACAACTCCACAGAGTATAACTTCAAGGAATTTATTGATCTTTTCTACCACCCTGTGGTAAGCATGTTGAGTGGCAGGCCCAAGCCACGAATAAACGACGAGGTCCAGAGAATTCTACATCTCTCGGACAATGCAAAGACAAGGGACCGATACCTGTATCAAAACCACACCGAGATCAGAGTTTTCGGGTGTGAATTGGTACCCTATAAGATGCCAAAGTATGTGTCGGTAAGAATATTTGCGTTAGATTATATAAGGCAGATCATGAATTCAGATGACATTCATTTTGTTTCCCTGAAGAAAAAGCAGCAACTGAGAATCAAGGGGCATATTGGCTCTTTCATTTGCAACAATCGAGGTGCCGGGGAAGAGGCTGACAGAATGTTGAAAGAAATGAAATTATTTTTGATTTTCCCATGGCACTATGATCCATATGGGATCATTTCAGAAATGCGGGTGAAAAATAAAAACATCCCGTATGTTCATGAGTCCAAGCCCGAGATCGAAAAATTTGCAAATCAGACGATGTGGGTGCCTGACACCTTGATCGAAGTAGAACAACAGGTTCCCCTGACCACTGTGCCACCAACGACCACACCCTAGGTCCCTAAGGAAAAAA
>ML778136.1:713845-736914 GCA_009831015.1 Picea engelmannii | reverse complement strand
AGCCTGCGAACATGTTTCAAAGTGTGAATTCTGGAAGAAGACAACTGTAACTTTTCTCAGGAAAGTGTTTTTGGTAAAGAGCTTGATCTTCCATCATCATGATATTATCATGACATCATCACAATGACCAAATTTGTGGATAACAGTTCCTCAGGCTATCGTTACTGATCAAGGTAGCCACTTTAGAAACTTCATGATGTCCGAACTCATTGAAAAGTTGGGTCTTCGCCATGAAAACTCAACACCCTATTACCCACAAGCCAATGGCCAAGTTGAAGAAATAAACAAGGTCCTCATTACCATGATTTGACGAATGATAGGGATTCACAAAACGAGTTGGCACATGATGTTGTTTTCAACATTGTGGGCTTACTGGACATCTGTTAAGTCTGCTATCGAGTTTACACCATTCTAGTTAGTATATGGTCTAGAAGCCATCTTGCTGATTGAATGTGAGATGCCCTCCATAAAACTAGCCGTCAAACTTATCCCAAACACTTCTGCCGAAGAATAACGTCTGTTGTATCTCATGCAATTCGATGAAGCTCGTCATGATTCCAACCTAGTTATATAATCCCAGAAGAAATGCGCCAAAGCCCAATACGACAAACATGCCAGGCCACGCATTTTCTCCGAAGGTGATCTGGTTCTCCTTTACGAACAAGATCGTGATATGCTAGGAGCTGAAAAATTTGAAGCTATGTGGCAAGGCCCTTATATCCTCAGACGATTTTTGGAGAAAGGAGCTTACGAGTTGGTAGAATACGACGATATCCCTTTGAGTGAACCCAGAAATGGGTTGTACTTAAAGAAGTACTATGCCTAAGATCACATGTGCATGAGTGCTTGTATTTTATTGTATCATACTTTTTGTGTGTTACTTTAATATGCTTTTTTGTTATTTGGTCTTTGCCCCCGATCGCTTATATTACGTTGTGCTTGGTTTCCGGATGTCGGAGTCTTTGCTACCCCACATTGGTTTCGCCAATGGTGCTAGTCGTAGTACTCAAAATATTGCTTCTGCTGCATGGGCAATTTACACACCTACAAACAAACTTATCAGTCTGCGAGGTGTGTGCCTTGGTCATGCGACCAATAATATTGTGGAATATATCATCATCATCGAATTGTTGCTTGATTATATTTCGCTCGATATCCACCACCTGGTTATATGACTCGATTCACAGCTAGTAGTACTACAACTAAGTAATGTTTACATTATTCGAAGTCCTACTTTATTACAGGTATATTTACGAATTTGCCTCTTGGAACGTTATTTTGATTATATCGAATATCAACACATTCCTAGATGTCTAAATACATTGACTGATGCTTTAGCTAACTATGTGTTAGACAAACATTTGGGACATTTATAAACCAATCACACATCACATGTATAACACAACACAAAATAAGCCGGTAGAAGCCATATATATGTATATAACGATCAAAATTTTTTACAAAAAGTTTCTGTCCAAGGACCAAAATCTCAAAAATATGAAGCCCATAGCTTCTACATAATAGCGTCATGGATGACACTCAAAATAACACACAACTACTCAGGCTACCCTACGAAACAGTCGACTAAGAGACTCGGGCATGCCCATAGTATGGCGCTGGTAACATCTCGGGATCTCCCCAATAGCAATATTCGGGACGTCCGCGGTCAACCCCTCTAAGTTCGGTTCCAATGCCTCGTAGTATTCAACATCCCATCTCCCCAGTGGAGTCACCAATTTTGTTATCGGATAAATCGTTAGGTGCAGACACTAACAGATCTCCCTAGATCCACCTGGATCTAGAACAAAATAGGACAGGACATGACTCTTTCCCTAAGTTGTAGTCATTGAATCTACTAATAAGAAGGAATGAGTGACATACCTTTATATCGCTTCCTTAGGTCTATGTTGTTCCTTCTTCGCTTCAGTGCTCTTGGGAAATTAGGTCCAAGACGACAAAAACCAACCAAAGTGAAGATAGAAAAGTATATTCAATGTCAACCTATGCACATGATCAAGGAGTTATGCAATAAAACAAGAGTGATTTTATGGGAAAGGGACATTCCGCTGTATTATATTAAATGAAAGTAGAAGATACAACCGGATCGCCTTGATTTCGCAAGATTCCTTTCAGTGACCCTTGGTTCCAACACACACACTTGCTCTATATTTGCATGAAGAAGGTCCGATACAACTTGATAGACCAAAAAGAGTCTCCAAGCTTCTATCCAAGCAGGGTTCTTCACACAATTCTTTCACCAATTCTTCATTCAATCTTTCTTAACCTTTTCCATGAGAAACCCTTCAATATATAGGAGAAGGAGAGATGGTTACATGGATGAGGATGATCCCAAAAAATCTGAGAAATCAGTAGGATTCCAACCATGCGAATGCCAACTCATTTTCTAGAAGATTCCCTTTTAGAAACTTCGTGACCTCTTCTCTTTTCCAAGCTTAAAAACAGGTTCGCACCTTATCTATAGAGCAGACTGTGAATAGTTCGCACCCCAAGTGTGGGTTGCCTGCGAGAATGGAGGATTTTCGCACCTTGTAATATAGGCAGCCTGTGAACTCATCTTAAAAATGTGTTTTTGGAAGAAGACAACAGTCACTTTTCTCAGGCAAAAATTCCTTGTGGGATCTTGAGTACATCACTAGTAGAGACATCACCAGAGTGACCAAAATCATGTGTAACAACAAGCCCCCAACACTCACCTGTGACTCGTCCTGAGTCATTCTGGTCTGGGTAGATCTGCCTCAAAAGCCTCGAGATTGACTCGAGCTGCTTCGACTTGTTTCCATGCCATGGCCTCCTGCTCAGTGACCTCTTGGATGACTACTTCGTTGACAGGTCCCTCTAGGTGTTCAACTGCAATGATGACTTTCTCCAGTTCTGCTCCTCGACCTTCGATATCTGAGAACAGTTGGAAAGCCTCATCCTGTATGGGTTGGAGCCTCTGAGTCACTTCCATGACTCTACTCTGAATGACATGGACTTGCTGTTGAGCAATGCACTTCTCTTGGGATCACTTCATCTTGTCAACAACTGACAGGGGCTTCAACTCCGCCTGTATTGCTTTTGCTTGCTGCTTCGCCTCCTGGAGATGTGACTCTAGTGCCTTCAATTCCATATTCTTAGTGAATTGCTCATAAGTATGGGCACTCCGATCACTTAGTTTCTTACATTCCATGGCAAGGGCCTTTATTCTCTCAACTACGCTCCAGGCAGTTGCTTCTCTTTGATCCCTTATCTCTTGCGGAGTGTTGGGCACTATGTGGAGCTCTAAGTATGCTATTCTTTGTTGTAGATGTTGGATAGCTTCCATGAGCTACTCTATTTGATGTTCGACTCGTTCTTCTACTTTTGGATCTAAACCTATCACAAAGCGAAGTGCTCTGTTGACTGCTTCTTTCACTTCGAGTTTCTCTACGAGAAACTTTTCTTTTTCTTTATGAATTTGTGCTTTCTCCTCTTCAAACTTTGTCTGGAGAGCAACCTTCTCCTGCTCCGCAACTAAAAATTGTTCTATGATTACTTCTTGCACTTGCTTCAAGGCCTGGGTGGCTTTTTATATTTCTTCCTGTGCACAATGAAGGTGAGCTTCGGTCGCATCAACTAGTCTGCGGTGTTGTGCTGGCTCATCTCCCAACTCTGGTTCTCCTGATGACAAGGGTGCAATCGACACTGAACGATTGGACTGAAGGGCCTGTTGTACCCCTCAGAGTTCGACCTTGATTTTGTCGTACATTTATTCCTACTTGGATTCATGCTTCTATAAGATGTCTTGTGAAGCATCTGTGACAATTGCTATGATAAAGTCAAAGTCATCGACAGTGAGTACAGTCTGCATCTTAGTCAAGGTGGCTCTGGATTTCTTCTGGGAAGAGTGTTTCGTGGGAGAAACCTTCCTCTTCTTCAAGGGATAAACCTCATCTCTAGGCGGTGTTACTTCACCTTGCTTCTGCTCATCTTATTTTCTATTTATTTCTTCTACTTCGTCATCACCCCCTCGGCCAGGTGATATTGAAGCAGTATTTTCTGATGCGTTGCTTAAGTCTTGGACTTCTTCGATATTCTTCCTTCTGCTGGGTCTGGGTGTGTCCCGATCTTTGTGACCAGCCTTCGAGCTGTCAAGTTCGGGGTTAGATATCTCGGTAGGGTCAGTAGGGATAAGGAGGTCTGCTGACCAATCCTTAGTTATCTCCTTGAGGTCCTCCTATGTGATCTTGTAGTACAACTGAAGCTCCTCCTTATTCTCATCTGCTCACGCAGTGATACAGATGAAGTGCCACTCTAGGCAGAACTTGATGAGGGGTTGGAACCACTATAGGGTGTTCAGAGTCATGCGAGGTTCATCTTCAAGAGCCCTCTTCAGCTGGAGATAATACATATGAAAAAATTCATTCGACTGCCATCGTTTTCCCATATCGTTCGAGTACTAGATCATGGTGAACTTCACATTGAGTGGTTCAAACGGCTCAATATATGGTAAGGTCACACCTTCTTGCATCTCCCAAGAAATAAATGCTATGAGGATCAGGAGGCAGCTGAAGTGGAACTCATAGCCCTGATCCTGAGCTTCGCGACAGTATAACTCCAACTGGTTGAATAGGTACTTCACCCAGGTCATCTGTAGGCCTTCTACACATTTCCTCGCAAGGTCAACGACAAACCCTATGACCTGCGTGGGTCTGTTCTTCCTTACTAGCTTCCCTGAAATTAATTTGCATGCTAGGTGTACTACACCATTCTGGATGGAAGCTACCTTGTAGCCTCGCATCCCCTTCTCAACATTGTCGTAGGTGTCCTTGATCTTCTGTGCTAATGAGCGATCTATGGCTTTTCCTGGATAGAAGTCCCATGGGTCATGTCCTTGCATACTCAATCCAGTGATCCTATGGATCAACATCAGATCGACTGTGATACGATGGTCTAGCCATAAGTAGCTGCCATGGTAACATGAAAGTAGGAGCTTGACACAGGAGTTAACTTCTTGGTGCCTTCCAAAATGTGGGATTTTCATTACGTTCAAAAGGGTGGACTGCACGAGGTTCATCGTCCATGGCTGGGGGATTATTTTTGAGTTCTTCCCCTTCATCCTGGTCAATTATTTATATGGGGCGAGCATACTATGGTTCTTGCAGTATCCTAGGTTGAAGTCATTGAACTTCAATGTTGCGATCTTGTCTTGCTGCACTCTAACTGCACATATCCCCTTCGAGAGGTACGCAGTAACCATAGTGTACTCAAAATCTCTCGGCACACTATCATGAATCACCGCGCTGACTAGAGGAACGATGTAGTCAGGTAATATGGTTGGTATTAGATTCACATTTGCTAGGTCATCTCTGTGCTTGGTTCTCTTTTCTGTGACGACTTGGGATGGTCCGGATCCATGAGAGGTTGACAAAGAGGCTTTCACTCCTCTCGTTGAGGACACTTGAATACTTGTAGACATTACTTTCTTAGCCATGAGATCGATGAGAACTTCTTCGACGATTTTCTCTGCGACGCTGAGCTCGTCTGAGATACATGCTTAGATCGAATGGATGAATGAGTGCGCAAAACAATAGAACCAGTGTCGATATTACTAATCATAGTGCGGTAGCAATGATTTCTCTCTGATACAATGCGGAAAAGTGTTCTTGGTGCAACAGTCGACAGAATAAGTAGAAAACAAGTAACAGATATTTCCAATAGACAAGAGACCTTAATTAATTCAGTTCTGTCCGTTATGACGTGGTCCCAATGGTCTAATGGTGAACCTTCTGACCAAAAATTCCATTCTAACCATTCGGGGTGTCGGTCTAATGGTTATACTATTTCCAATGGCTATATTGCTTCACCATGATGAAGTGCCATGTAGCGTTTTTCTGATATCCTGATGAAGTTCCAGTTTTGCAAATTTTCCTTCTGTGAATTTCCCTCTAGAATCTTCTGTAATTTTTCGATACTTTCTTTCTTCTTACTGAGCTTTCTAGCCTTTTTCCCAATGATCTTCATTTCGTTATTCCTCTTTCCATTCTGATTCTTATCTCCTCTTGGCATAGTAACTTCGCATTGTTGAGATTCTTTCCTAGGATTCAGGGGAAATACTTCTTCTCTATCTGGGGCAGGTGTTTTAGTCTCTTGTGATTCTTCCTGTGTTCTTCCAATTTTGACATACCCGGTTCTAAATAGATTTGATTTGTTCTCATGTTCTTCAATAAAGTGTGTGATCCTCCTAGTCATGAAATCTTTCAATTCTTACTTATTTTTCTCTAAGACTTCTTCTTCTTTCTTTCTGGTCTGATCCTTTCTGATCCAAGGTTTTCCTAGTAACATAGCAAATGGGACGTTGTTCTCAATAAATTTAACAACCTCAAAATATTCTTCTGTCAAAGTTCCATGAGAAGTCATAGATATCTGGGTAAGTCTTCCACATAGGGTTATCAACTTTCCTCTAAATAATCCTATTCCTCCTAATGAAGGAATCATAGCAAGCTTTCCTAAAATTTCCGAAGTTCTTTTTGTCATTATATTCACCTGTGTTTCCTCATCCAGAATACAGTCAATGTCGAAGTCTCCTATTCTTACTTCTCTTTGCTCTTTCTCTTTTAAGATATCTGAAATATTAGTATCTATGTGGTCATTCAGGGTTTCTTTCATCTATAATAGTACAGTCTCTAATTCTTCTCGGGATTCTACCAGGGTCTTAGTTTTTTGACCTTTCTCAGGGTCTACTTGTTCCATATTCATTCTTTCAAGCTTAACAATCATTCTAGGGCAATCCAAAACTACGTGATCCATAGATTTACAACAAAGACAATTGGGTCTTATACCAGGGCATTCCTTAGAAAGATGTCCCGATCTTCTGCAACTGTAACAAAGAGTTAATCCTCTCTTTATCTTAAATTATCCCCAACCTTTCATGTACTACACACTAGGATCACAGTGGCTAACCTGAAAAAAAATTATTTCTAGGGTCTTGCATCCATTTATTAGTCCAACCATTCTTTCTATGCATAGGAATAACATATCTTTCACTATTCTTATCAGATCTACTCATATCAAATCTTGTTTCTTCTAGCTGTGCCCTAATTTTCAAGCTAGGACAAAATTTATCAAACATGCCATCATCCATGCTTCTGAAACAAAAATTTCCACTTATCTTACTTTTAACAAAGTGCAAAGCTTACAGATCTTACCTCTTTAAAAAACAATTCTCACTTTTACCTTTATCAGAGAAAAAAACTTTCAGATCTTACCTCTTTTCTTTAGATCCAACCCTTATTCTTGGCACAGAGCTTCACAAGTTAAGTAGAGTACTGCAAACTAAAGCACTAGATCTACACATAGAGATTTCAAAGTTTCAGGTCAGATATTCGCACATAGCTTCTTCTTTCTCAGTTCCCAACAATCACAGTTTCAGTTTTAGTCCCAACAATGGAACCATTTGTTGGCACAGGGGCAGACCTAGGTTTCAACACTCAAGAGTGCACCAACAAAACCCTAACTACTGACCCTTTTGGCAACACCTGTGAAGCAGATGAAGTCTCACCTGAGGTAGAGGCAGGGGTGGTTGCAGATAAGATGTCTGCAACCTTAGATAGGACATAGATATGTGATTACAACACCTTATCAAAGCACTTATCCATTACAGTTCATCAGTATTAAACTAGTATCTACTTCACAGACAAAACCCTAATTACAGAGCATCGTAGTATTTAACCAGATCTAGTATGTTCAAGCACTAAGCACATCCACATAGGTCAGATCTAGCATTCATCCATATTATTAAGCATGCAACATCAACAAATCTATCTATCATTCATCTATATCAAAGCATCTGAACAAGTAAACACATAAACAAATCAATACATTGCACAAAACAACCATAACACAAGATATACGTGGTTAACCCCCACCCTTGGGCCACATCCACCAACTCCTCTTTTCTTTGTTATCTTTTGTCAATCTTCTTACAGTCACAAAGCATCAGAACCCTACTCCGCATATGATAGGATATCTGTGCGCACTTCGCCAAATCCTCCTTCCCCAAGTAGATCTAGGCATAGAGCCTTACACAGTCTATGCACTAAGAAATACAAATGAATTGCACTTAGCTCTACAAGTCTTAATCACATCTTCTTGCACATAGATAGTACTAGCACTCAACCACTGGTCACTACTTACATCGTCTAACTTTCAATTTATATATTACAAAATAGGCCTAAGCATGGGTAAATCCATGGGTCGACATTCCCATACCCATTACATAGCCCCAAAACCCAAAAAACCCTAAAGAGGGGCCAATATCCCTCGATCTCCGCTTTGTCTTGCGCTTCACCTTCGACAACCTGTCGAAGTCCCAAAAATAGGTCAAACATGACCAAGGATCCTCAAAACTTGGTTGAGGGCCAACACTTGCTCGAATGATTTTTTGGGTGGTGGACATACCCGAGAGGTGACCACCGCAAGCACCGCTATGGAAATTATTCAAGACTCTCTCAAATTTGTCAATGGTCAAACATCGACAAAGGATGGTGTTGACACTGCATCGATAGAGAATGTCTCAGATGAGGAGATATCGAGGGGACTGATGGTGAATGCGTCGATGATCATCTTGAGAAATATGAGACCCAAAATTCTATGTCCGCAGTTAGACGAGGAGGTTGCCATACCAAGGGTCATCAGAGGGGATGAAGAAGAGGTGTTCATCGAGAAAATCTTTATTGATGGTACTTCTATTGACAGTACTACTACGACCTTGGTAGTTCAAAGCAGGATATAATGGTGCAACTTTTGGACTGCGAGGACAATTGCTAGGGTGACTTTCTCATCATGATTGTACTTCAGGGGTAGCCCTTAAAGGTTTTTATTGATGTAGTGAATGACATGTTCATGCCCATCATCCCCTAATTGGATGAGGACTCCTACTACTGAGATGACTAACACTGATAAGTAGAGGATGTAATCACGATCATAGTCTGGGGGACTAATCAAAGGGGAATTGGATAAGGTGACTTTTAAATCATCAAAAGTTGTTTGAGCATGTTCATCCCATCGAAATGGGATATCATGATGTTGGAGGCGAAGGAAACCATGTGCATGAGTGGCATAGTCTGGGACAAATCAACATAGAAAGTTGGCTTTGCCTCGCAAGCTCTATAGTTGGCATAAATTCCTAGGTGGTGAAATTTCTATGATAGCTTGGACCTTGAGTGCGTCCACTGTGATGCCGTGTTGTGAAAGAATGAGCCCAAGGAGGTGTCCGACCGTGATGCAAAATACACACTTGAGTGAGTTCAAGCGGATATTATACTGGTGAAATCGTTGGAAAATGATGTGTAAGTCGTCTAAATGATGAGTTCTCGTTTTGGATCGAGAAGTGAGGTCGTCCAAATAAGAAATGATGATGTGAGAAATATCATGGAAAACATAAGTCATGGCCCATTGGAATGTAGCACCTATGTTCTTGAGTCCAAAAGGAATGACACGATAAGAAAAGGTACCCCAAGGGGTAGTAAAAGCGGTTTTGTACTGATCTGCTATATGTATTTGGATTTGATTGTAGCCGGATAACCCATCCATGAAGGACAATGCCTCATGGATGGCACATTCATCGATGAGTGATATCGCGCAAGTCTGTGCAGACACGAATAATTCCCTTTTTTTGTGAACGGGGATAGGGTTGGAGACCCATGAAGTGTACACAATGGGGTAGATGAACCCGACAGAGCATAACTTGTCAATTTTGTCTTTGATAGCCATAAATTTGGATGGGCAAAGAGGGCGTTGATTTTGATGATCTGGGGCAACATCTGGCCATGTGTCGATGCAATGTTCGATGATACAAGGATCAAGGCCGGGCATATCCAAATATGACTAGGAAAAAATGTCCCAATATTCCTGAAAGAGAGATTTATAAGCAATGAGTTCTTCAGGAGAGCATGCGGCGCCAATGGTGATTTCTTCTATGATTCCCTGTGTAATGGAAATGTCAATTTTGGTGGTGGGGGAGATGTTTCCATGTTTCCTTCTTCAAAAGAACATGGGGCATGGATAGGGTTGTTGAACTAGTCTATAAAGTGAATAACCTGATACTGGGGAGGATACCTCGTTCGTGCGGGTACTAACGATGAAAGATATCAAATATCATTGATGTGAGCTTCAGTAAGGGGTGGATGCGAGGGCTCCGACTAAGATGTTTGGCATATTGCGGCTAACGTTTGGTGAAACTGAGGTAGAGTTGGGAAATGATGAGTGTAATGGCCATATTATGAACAGATGACACATACAAATTTGGTTGGCAACCCTTTATTGCTAGCAGTGGAGGACTTCATAGTAGCCATGGACGTACTTGGTGGAGTGGCGAGCAATGTGGTTTCTCTAGGGAGTTGGATCAGATTGCGTAACTCGGGAAGAGTAGGGCATCGATTAGTGGGGTGTCCCTCTCTTTCACATAATGCGCAAGGAGGTTGAACTCAGGGGGGAAGTGGAGCTGTGGGATATTTCTTCTTTCGTCTACCCCTAATAGTGGTCATGGTGCCAATAGTTGGGGGTGATGGTGGTGTTGCAGGAGCCTGCACTGGGATCTGCATCGATATCCCCTTTGTTCGAGGAGGAAGAGATGGTAGAGGAACCATCGCGGGTGGATGAATATACCATACACAGATGACAAGCACCATGTTAGGAAGGGTAAGGGTGGAAACTACCTATAATGCTTGGACTCCAGGTGGGGGGTAGAAGAAGGGAATTTTCGTAATGGCCTTAGGGGATTCTCTCCCAAACTGGGATTTTCCCCTAGAGGGTGGCGGGGGAAAATATGGGATAAGTGGTGTAGTGAGGTTCTCAGGGAATTCCCGAGTTAATAGTTATTCTATTGGTGGAACATCGATGTGGGGAAGGGTCTCAATGGGAGGGGTATTGGTTCTGATCTCAGTTCCATTAGAAGATACTACACACACTTGAGCCGAATGGTGTAGGAGGGGTGGTGCTCCATGGTATGTCCCCAACAAGGATGGGTCCTTGATAATTCTAGGACCCATGTCGATGACTGAATAAACATCTGAGCTAGTGCGTACAAGAGGAAGGATGTTATCAATGTTGGCAGAATGATTAGGCTCGTAATGTGTAATTTGGTCGATGGTGACAATTTTCCCGTTGTGGGGGAACATCATCATTCGAAACCCAGAAGAGGCTACTGCCTTCATAGCGTACATGTAGCTACGTCCAAACAAGATATTGTAATCAAATGGGGCGTCGATAAATTCAATGTCAATGAGGATGTCTTTTCCCCCTAGTTCGACGGGGACATTTTGGAAGAGCCCTTCAGGGGACGAGGGTCGACCATCATAAGCTCGCAGGGGTGATGGAAGATGGTACTAGGTCAGGGGAGTCAAGTTTCTTCCAAACTACTTTGGAAATGATGCAAGTGGATGCACCTTCATCGATGATACATCGATGTACTGTGATGTTCAAGATCTTAACTGGTATCTGAAAAGATACCAGGGTAGGGGGGTGTGGTTCTTCGCTATCTAGATCAAAGGTGATGAGTCTGGTATCAGCTAGATCGACTTCCCCCAAGGTGGAAAGCAATGATTTTTGTTGAGTTAGATAGGTTTGGAGGATCTCCAATATAGACATGGTTGTAGGAGACTATGCTAAGTCGTCGACCAGGCTGTAGTTATGGGCTACCCTAGCATGAGGCTTATGTATGTTTCATCATAACAACATACGAGGTATACGAGGTTTTGGTTCTGTGTTAGGGGGTGGAATCATCAATGGTGGCCTGGATGTAGCTGGAGCCGTTTTCGAGGTGGTTGGGGTAGATTTAGGGGGAACATTGTATTGGAGACCATGTGTTTTCAAAATAATTTCTTCTTCGCTGGTAAGGGGGATGTTGCAATCAACCAGATTTCCAGGTTGAATGGGACTTGGGTTTTGATACTGCCCCATTTGGGGTGGAGCAGGGTATACCTCCTATTGGGTATTCATCACACCTTGGTGTGGAATAGGGTTTTGAAAATCGACCGGAGGTGGCTGTTGCAAGTACTCTTGTGGGGCTTGTGGAGGGGCAAGTGACACTGGAGGACGTTGCACATTCATGGATTATTCATCCATTTGAAGTCGACAATTTGGGGGAAATGGTGAGTATAATGTCCATACTGACCATAGAGAGAGCAAGGGAATTTTGTCCTGAGATTGTTGTTGTTATTCCATGGTCATTTGTTTTTATTGTCCCCTTGGGGGTTTTGGTTGCCTTGATTCTAGTTGCCCCCAACGGGATGGTTTGTTTGGGGGTTATTTCCTCATGGTCCTGGGTTATTATTGTTTCATTTTTTCCCTTTATTCTTGGCATTATTCAGATGATGGGCCATATTTTCCGTATTCAACTGTTCAAAATCCCGAAGCTATTGAATGGGAGAGGGTTGAACAAAATTAATGTCGGCCTGTGGGTGTCCTTGTGGAGGAGTAACTGGCTATACATATTGGTTTGGGGAGTAAATCCATATGGTGTATAAGAATTTGAAGTACCTACACAACTATTATGGTCACATGTAGGGGTTGGGGGTGGATTCACGCTTGACTGAGGGACCAAATTCATTTGGGGTACTAGTGGGGGTCCCCCTAATGACTGAGGGGGAAAAACATGATATGATTGTTGGTAAGTGGGGACTACCCTCCATATGGTTGCGGATATTGAGGTGCACCATAAATAGGTGGTGGTTTGATATAAGGGTTGTGGTGTGCCATGTAACCAATCAACCCATCCGCAACATGGGACATCCTAGGTTTGTCTTGGCCAAATGGTATGGGTCTGGGTGCATGTTTAGCCTCCTTTTTGTCACCTCCAATTGCCTTATCTTGTCCCATATCCTGGCCAATTTTTCCTAATACATATGCACTCTCTTCCTATTTTCTTCAATGTACATATGATTTAGCAATTATTGTGTACATATGAGGTAACTTATGTGTAATCATGATTTATAATGATTTATTAATGATTTGGATTGAATATTTGATGTTTAAATCTCTCTAATTAGTTTGAAAGATCTAAGCAGACCTTATGACAACAACCCCTATTCATCTGGTACTTGTTTCGACGTTCATCCAGTACTCATCTCGTCCGGTACCAACGCTGTGCTCGTCTGGTACCTATTTTTGTGCTCGTCCGGTACCTATTTTTGTGCTCGTCCGATACCAGATATAATTCAAATATTTGGAATGCTTCTAGAGGAAAATCAGGGACGTGGGTTTTGTCCAGAGAGACGTATAAATGCGGAAAAGTGAGGTATAATTCACCCAGCTCACATGTGTGGACCTCCAATTCAGGGGGAATGATTCAGCAAAAATTAGCAAAAATCTCAAACTGCCAACTTGCACCTTAATTTTCGTACAGATGGCATTAGATCTAGAAATTCTACGAAATGGGTTTTGTCTAGAATGTGGAAAATTGAGTAATACGCAAACACATTTCCAAAATTTGAATTTTTTTAGAAGATATGGGTGGATCTCTAACTTGAATCTAAACAAATTGATGAAAAACTCAGATTTTTGGGATTTATCCTAAAATTGTAAAAAAAAAAATCTGAGTTTGGGTATTCGGTTTCATCTATTCCTCCATGGATTTTATGTATAAATAATACCTCATAGGTCTGACAAAGGGGGAATAATTGTTATGTTGTAGATTGGATTTCTAAACATATTCATTTTGTAAACTTACTTGTTGAAGGATTAATGTGAAGTTAAGTTCATTGATTCCATGTGTTCCTTAAAGCCTATTATTCTGTGAGTTCCCTCTAAGTTGCCATGTTGGAATCGGCAAGGGCCCATCGGTCCAACTTGGCAAGCTTACTGTAATTGCAACGTGGATCTAATTTATGTAAGTATGTGTGTAGTATGATTATGTACATATCGGTTGTGAGTAGAAATGTTTGATGTAAGTAAGTTGTGAGTTAAAATATAATCTAAGTGTGGATGCATCAAAAGCTATGAACAATAATCTAGTGTGAGTTTTATAATCATTTATAATTTCCGTGTGTGAACATTTATGATTTCTGTGTGTGATCATTTATTTCTGAATTGTGTCCTTTTAATCTCATCTTTTATCTTGCAAGGTGTGGCAGTACAGGAAAGGTTTGAGAATCCATTCTTCACATTACATGCGCCAACAAATGGAACATCTCATTAAAACCTTTGTTTCCTGTGTAGGAATGAAATAACTTTTCATAATTGTCAAGTTTCATTGATTTACTTTTTGAATGTCATTGGTTTGAAGAAGTGTGCAAAATTGGATAGGGATTTCTTGCAATCTATTATTGAATTGAGTTGTTACAGGAAATGAGATCAAAATCCATCTTTCACCTTCATAAGCTAGTAAATGGACAATCTTGTTGCATGCAAGAGAATCTTTGGAGTGCATGCATTTGTTAGATTGAATGCTTTAATGTTTGTTTCTATTTTGCAAATCTAGGATCAGGTTGGATCTCCATATTTCACCATACACGAGCCTTTAATGGAGTATTCCACCACATTTAGCTTTTTCTTCCAGAATTGATTAGACTATAGCTTGCAAACACATGCACAATCAAAACCTCTATCTCTCACCCTACATGCACCTATAATGGAGTGTTTTACTACACCTAGTATTTCTTTTAGGATTGATTGATTTTTATTTTAAGAATGTGCAGAGTGTTAATTACAGATTGTTGCTAGATTAGTTTCTTCAGGAAAGAGTCATCGTTCATATTTCTTCTTCATGAGTCTACAATGGACAGATTAGTCACCTGAGCAAGAGATTAAATCATATGCTTGTCTATGAGTTTTGCTTTCTAATTTTTGAATTGTGTGAAGAGTGTTATCTTTGAAGTGTGAAAACAAAGTGTTGGTTTTTAGATTGTTTTCTTATTTAGGCTATACTCACCAGACATAGATAAACCACATGTTGTTGGCACATATAGTGTAACAACTATGTTTATTATGAATCCTAGTCAATAATTTATGTTTGGTAATATATTATGCATATAATTGCACCAACATTTTGGTGCCGTTGATGGGGAGTTGTAAACGGTAATAGGTAGTGTTTGAATTAGATTGCTTGAATGGTTTTGGATTGGTTTTATGGATGACATAAGGGCATATAGAAGATTGTAAGACATGAGGGAATATCCCACATATCCACTTTAGTGGGGTTGCTCCAAAGTTAGGTTGTCCTCTCCCTTTCATGCAAAAGTTTTTTTCTTTTAATGCAAGTGTGTTTTTCCTTATTTTATGAAAAAGTGTGTTTTTATTTATGAAAATTTAGTTTTATTTATGATGAGATAACTTGTGCGAACTAATAACGTGGTGACAAAAATTTCCCAGTAATGCAAGGATTTCAAGTTTGATGTGTTTTATTTTTGAAAATAGTTTTAATTTCTTAGTTTTAAAATTCAAATCTTTGATGATAAATCATTTTTGGGGTGTTGTAAGAACCCTCAAGTACCAATTTGTGTTGCAAGACAGGGATCATCAACTAGCCAGAGTAATTCACGGATGATCAAGAGCTTGAAGAATCTTCCTCCAAGAAATTTCTCACATTCTAGCAACAATTGGGATATCCGCCTCTCAAGAAGAGCATATATTGACAATAGTAAATAATTTATTTGTCTCTCCACAAGAAGATTTAGAAGTCCCTTCGGTTTCCTTTTGTCAATTTGTTTAGGATACTAAAGAATCATGGATAGAATTCAATGGAGACTGAGAATTGGAACCCGAGATTGAGGAGTTGTTAGCATGCCTCTCAACAAATCTTGTATGTATTCCAAAGACCAATAATATTGAAGAACATAATCTGCATAGGATGGAAAAGGAGGACATGTTGTGTGACCTAAACAAAGAAGGGAAACAAGAATATCACGATCCTATTGAAAGATGGTTCCAATTAATTATCAGGTCACACTACTCTTTTACTTTTCATTATTATTTGATATCATCATCAAAGAAGCTGGTCCTTCATACTCAGGTATGCATTAAAATTTATCTTTTAAACCCGAGTATGCATATATTTCTAACCCTGTTACGCACATGGATTCATTGGAAGTATTCCTATACTTGAAGGACATTTTATTTTTTTCAATTAGAGTAGCATAGTAAATAAATAAATAAATGCTACATATAAGTGCAATGCAACCTATCTTTCATACTTTTCATAAATGGGAATGTCAAAAGTTAACAAAGCAATCAGTTTAAGATCTTTTGTTCCTCTAGTAGCTTTCTTTCTAAAAGTTATGTCAATTTTGTTTGGAATTTTATGAGAAGGTAATCTCTTCTTCCTCTGAATGCACACATAATACTAGAAGGGTAGTTTGAAAAGCGGAGAAGGCATCCTTGTCAACGAAAGAAAGCACTTAAGGGAGTACTTCATGACCTATTTCCTCAAATTTCTTCTTTTTCCTTAAGTTGTTAAAAAAATGCATTCGTGCTTTATCATTACCTATCTATTTTAAGACCACTATTTCACAAAGATGATCGATTAAGTGATATTTTTAATAGCAATTGAAACTGAATGTTAATTCCAGACTATTTTATTCATAGCTAATATTTTTTGGTCAAATAAATCATGAATAATGTATGCATTGTTCAAGTTTTGACATTTTCCTCGAATTTTCTATTTCTAAGCATGAATAAAAATCTAGTTTTAATTAGTTCTATTGGTTTGTTTTTAGCAGTTGTTCGCAACAACACTCCTTATTGTTTTAGCATCTCACATTGTGTGCATGAGGTCATGCAAAACCTTAGGCATGGGGGAGTGGTTGTTGGTACCTTTAGATTCTTTTTCAGCTTCTGTCAACAAGTCCAAATCAACATGTTAAGTGCTGAAATTTGATAGTCATTTCCAGAATTCCGGTACCAGTACCAAATTTCTGCATTAGTTACCTACAAAATTATGTCCATAGTACACATAAGCATGAAACTCAAAGTATTTCAGTCACACTGAGAGGTCTACAAATTCTAGTTTGAAGATCATAAATCCCTATTCCAATACTGTTATGTTCCAGTACTACAGAATCCTGTTCCAGTACTGTCTTGTTCTGGTACTGCAGAATCCTGTTTACGGTATTGCATAATCTTGTTCTGGTACTGTCCTATTCTGGTACTGTCCTGTTCTAGTACTATCTATTCCAGTACTGCAGAAACATGTTCCAATACCAGTTACCAATCTAGTACTGATGCCAATGTGTATGATCTTTGTCCTGTACTTAACATTGTTTTCACTTCAAGTAATTGGAGGTATGAGCTAATATTTTCATGTTCTTTCTATCAAGGATCATTTAAGTCTCATGTTGAATTGTTCTTTACTTTCATGTACATCTTCCTCCTACATTTCTACACTCACCCCTAAATGAATCATTCTTGCTACCCTTTAAGGAGATATTTTTACATTTATCTCTATATGATAATGGGTGCACCTGTCTTATTACCTCATCATTTTGAAAAAGTGATTAATAATTGAAATATCCATTGAAAAGTGGTGACACCATTATGTATAATACTAACCTAGTTGATTTAACAAGTTCTTATCCAAGTTTCTCTTGGGAGGTATTGATGAAAACCTCATGTGGTCGACCGCCCTTGCAAAACCTCAATAAAATTTCATGAGAACCCTAATAGGATTAACTAGAGGGATCTCTTAGTCATTATCCAAGATGTTCCATTATACATTGAATAGTTGAGATTTAAGTCTAATGTGGATGATTTCACCCTTGGGATAACTCCAAGCAATTAATTATGTCCCTAATAACTCTAAAACACTCTCGTACCACCTTCCTTCCTTATTGTAACATCCCTGACCACCCATGTTGGGGCATGCTACTCCAAAGAACACTTTCATTCTCTCTGTAGAACATACTGTAACATACCCAACATCCAACTGAGCTATGCCACTTAAATTTTTTGAACTGCATGAAATTAAAACATATGCACACAGAACTCTTGTGGAAGATTATATATAAAACATAATAAAATAAATACATTATGTAAATACATGGTTTTGTACTGAAATAATAGTAAACATATACATGCAACATATACAAACAATACCCATAAAAATAAACACGTAAATAATATTGCAGCATGTAAATTTATCACACAATTGACACTTATCTTGGTAAAAATATCACCAACTGCGTGTAGACCTTCCACGAACCTCCCAGCCTTAGACCACACTACTCATTACTCTCAGTAGTGGGTCACCCCCAAGCTGGGACTAAACTCCACCTAGGTAAAGGGGTTCCTAACTAGGCTAATGGATCATGGACAACAGGAAAGACTCCGTCACAGGTGCCTACTCAAACTAATAACCTACAGTCCCTCATTCCCCACATGCTTATCCCAGTCCCTCAATGAGTGTGTGAATGCTCATGGATGACTGAATGATGGAAGGAATGACGACCAAAATGATCGGAAATGAACTAAGTCCAAACAATATGTATGCATGTCCCCAAATTGACACTTGTCATGTTGGGAGCTACTTTGGCCCACTTGTCCCCATCTTTAGAACTTAGGATAAAATAATTATCCATACTTTATACTTTAAGAAATATTAATATAATATTCCTTTTTGGCTTAAGCTCCATGGATTAACCCCTTTTCCTTAACTTTTATTCCCCACCCTTTCCCTAACTAGTGGAGTTTAGTCCCCCATACTCTTTTATCATGGTCGGTCTGCGCGCATCGATGTATTTTATATTAATGATGAGACTTATACAAAAATATGTGCACTGCCTTTAACATCTAGGCTCTCTGGCCTAATTCAAAACACAAGCATCCTAGCTTATAATAATTGTCTCACCAACCTATAAAACACATAATATACACAAAGGCTCCATGGCCTCAAAATCACGCACACTTAAGGTGCTGCGCGTGGTATCCTGGAATGTGCACACTTCCTCATTTTACTATGCAGTACATGCGCGCACTATGCCATGAAAGGTGCATGCAAAAATGATATCAAACAACTCACTAGATTAAGTACATTTTCATTTAAATTACAATTGGGTTCGACCTATGGATATTACAATCCCCTCCCCTTATTTATGCACTGTCCTCAGTGAATTATGTACCCATATACAACAAAAATTCAAAAATCCTAAAAAATATGCGGGTATTCTGCCCGCATTGCATCCTCATGCTCCCAAGTGGCGTCCTTAGGACCGTACCAGATCCATTAGACCTTTACAAGCCCTATGGATCAATTCTAGAGCTGTTTGATTTTTCGGTCCAGAATGTGTACCAGATGCACTTGAAAAGTGCCTTCTTGCTCCATTTGAATCACATTCCAATCAATAACACGATTAGCATAAGCTATATATTTCTTGAGAAATGATACATGGAATACATTATGAACATACATAGATGCAGGAAATGAAATCATACAAGCCACTAGACCAATCCTCTCTAGGATTTCAAACAACCCACAATAGCAAGCTGCCAACTTTGAACAATTTCCCAACTTCAGGGAACTTTTGTTGGCTTTCACTTTCAAAAATACATGGTCCCCAAGTTTAAATTCCCTGTGAGTTCTGCCCTTATCAACATATATTTTCTGCCTATCTTGGGAAGCCTTTAAATTTTTCTTTATTTCCAACATTTTCTCTTCCATTTCCCTGATTAAATCTGGCCCAACCACTGCGCTATCTATTGGGTTATCCCAACTTGCTGGTGTGTTGCACTTTTTTCCATAAAGTGCCTCAAATGGGCTGATCTTTAGAGATGCTTGGTACCCATTGTTATAAGCAAACTATTGGCCCTCGACACAGTTTTGGAGAACCTTGGTCGTGTTTGACTATTTTTAGGACTTCAACAGGCGGGTCGAAGACGGAGCGCCCAGACGAAGCGGATATCGCGGGATCTTGCCCCCTTTTTTCCAGATTTTTGGGTTTAGGGATTATGTAATGGGTATGGGATGTCCGCCCATGGGTTTACCTATGCTTAGGCCCCATTTTTGAATGTATAAATAAGTATCTAGGTGATGTAAGAAGGAGTTCGATCAGATCTAAGTTGGCTTTGTGCAATATATGTAAAGGTTGCTAAGTGCGATTAGTTGCGAAGGCTTCGTGCATACTATGTGTTGAGAAATTGCAGAGTTAAGTGCAAGTGATTGTAAGAATGCTCTGTTTTGTGATGAACTCGGGGAAGGAGGATCTGACAAAGTGCACGTAGATCTCTTGTCCTATGCGAAGTTGGTTTTGTGGCTCTGTGCATATAAGAATATTGAAAGAAGATAATAAAAAAGACAAAGAATTGGTGGACGTAGCCCCATGCTTGGGGTGAACCATGTATATCCTGTGTTGTGATTGCTTTGTGTTATTGATGTGATTTATGCTTAGTGTTGCACCTCTTTTGTCACCTTAGTGAGCAAAATAGAGGTGCTTGCAAGCTTATTTGGGTTTGCTAAGCAGGACAACTGCAAGGAAAAGGGTTAGAAAAAGAAATATAAAACAACAACTAAGAATTAAACTAAGAAATAAAACAACAACTAAATTGATAAACATAGGGACATGAGGACAAAAGAAATAATGAGACACATGTCACCAATGATAAGGCTGCTATTAGTGAAAGAAAACACCGAGAAGCAACAGGACTATGAGTCCCTTCTTCCTCCAAGGTAGGGCTCTTGGACACCCACAAATAAGCTCTTCTTACAACTTTGAAAATGAAAATGAAAATGGTGAAATAATTCTTTGCTAATCCACTCTAGGTGTGAGATGGATTGCCTAATGAAATGATGCAAGTATACTCTTGGTAAGGATAGAATATTCCTCAAGAGAATAATGGCAGCATAACCTTGCTATGAATTCCTTGAAAAATGAAGTGTATCCATGGCCTTTTTATAGCATTCCTTTGAGGTATTGTCTAACTAGTTTGTAGTGTGTAAAGAGGCTAATTAGGGAATTTCTAGGTCTTTGACCAACCACCCAATTGAATCCAGTCCAAATTTGAGTGTCAAATCAAATTGGAAGCTTAACCATAAGTGGGTGGGAGGCTGACCACTCTCATAAATGCGTCGTTTCTCAGGTGCGTGGATTTTTGCGACAACAGTTGCACATCATGCGCATGTGCACGATTTCTGCGTTCCTATTTTGCACATGTGCACGCGTGCCCTATGTCTTCATAGCGCCCTTTAATTTTTGCACTAGTTGTATAGTTTTTGACCCTTTGGAAATGCTTTTGTGTTAATTCAGGTCCATGGGTGACCTCATAACTATTTGACGATTCTGAATTCTTGTAACCATTTGCAGACAAAATTTCAGAGATAACAGATGCCCCCTGATGGATGAGGTTAAGAGCATACGTATAGCCAAAATCCATCAATGTTTCTTCTACTGAGAGTGCTATTGTAAGAGAGAGCGATAGTGGGATTTCCAAAAGTTACTCGTTGGAGGGAGAAGGGAACCTGTAGAACCCGACATTCCATAAGGTGTGTAAAAATAAACTGTGTACAAACGAGGCGGGCATGCCCCATGCTCGTGTCATGTAACTCAAAAGAGGAATCAAGTGTTGATGTAGATAACTGTAGCACCCTCGGGGGTGGTCATGACAAAGGCAAAAGACAATTCTGTGGAGGAACATACTCTGAACAGTAAGCAATGACATCTGTAAGAATTATCACGGATTATGTAGGCATTGATAACCCAACCAAGTTCAGAGGTCTTCAACAAGTATAAGAAATAACTGAAATAGTCACAAAGTAAGACCCACTGCAACATGAGAAAGTGTTGACGTCGAATGTTATGGGGGTCAATGATAGCAGGGAGAAATTGTGGTTCTCCCTGTGCCATCCGATATCTCTCATGAGAAAGGTAATGAGAGTCAAGATACTATCGCCCTTTTGAAAAACTGTGCTGATGTCGACAAAAGGGGGACGCGACTCCCATAAGCAAAGGGCCTCGTGAAATCTACGAGGTGAGGTTAGGAATGGGAGGAGGTACATGGTCAAATTCAAGATGTATGGAGACTCAATATTTCCCTTGGTTGGGGGTATATGCGAAGTATAAGTGGCCACAACCATTCAACTAAGTCGAGTGTTAGGGGGACAACAAGACGTGGGATAAGTTGTGCCAGAGGCGGGACAAAGTGAACAAACTTAGAGGGAAGAGGTAAGTGGCCTGTGGGATACTCAGAGGATATGGATGATGTCAATAAGGGTAGATGATAAGGAGTGCCCCAACCAAGGGAAACACGGGTTACGTTTGCCAAAAAAGGGAAGAAGGTCGCCAAAGGTGACGACAAAAAGGGTAATGTAAATGCTGGAAAAAAAAGGCGTTTGTACAATAAATAAAGAATAACGTGGGATAAGTGTACACATATAGAAATGGGTGCCCCAGTGTAACATGGTTGGCCCGAGTAGGGTGCAATTTTCTTGGAAAACTGGTGGAGGGTGGGGGCCCCATGGGTGGGTTTCTGTATGAGGTAGGTGAAATGAAGGGACATTTGCATGGGGGCAAACTGATTGTGGATGAAATGGAGGGTTCATGATATTGTGGAGGTGCAGTAAAAAATAGAACCTTGAAGAGATAATCTGGGAGTCCGATGGGAAAGCTAGCAAAATGAGGAGAAGGAGTATGTGGCTGATTCTCGACATCATGTAAGACTATCAGGACTCCCATCCCTAAAGGGTTTTGAAAAACAACATGAGTGTCAGAGGCGCAAAAGGGTGCTATGAATGGGACAACTCATGTGGGTAAGAGTGCTACCAGGTGAAAATACTGAAGATGCAAATGGAGGTGTTGGTACTGCAGAGTCGGAGATGGGGATCCTAGAGGAAAATGTCAGAGGATGTGACTGGAGATGCAAGTGAGATTAAGAGGGAATGACTACATGCTAGTGCTGAGTATATACCTGAAGGGGTTGCGTTGATGTATGATGACCAAGTACCCACACACATGAAAAACAAATACCCTGTTAAGAACCTGAATAGATCTACCAATATAATAACCACAAATACTGAATACACAATAGATCCACAAAATGATATAGAAGAAACCACACTTTATTATTACCAAACCCTTCAGGTAGGGCAACACCGTACAATGGATCCTATT
>ML778136.1:697970-711972 GCA_009831015.1 Picea engelmannii | reverse complement strand
AGGAATCTTCTAGAAGTAGAACCTTCTAAGAAGTCCTCTTACATTTATTATATCTAACTACCATAGTGGGCCTTATTTAATAATATAGTGGACCTAGTCCACCTTACATTGAATGACCTCCACTATTATCACTATGGGCCCTTCTAAGAAGCTCTCTTACATTAATTATATCTAATTACCCATTTATTATATCTAACTACCATAGTGGGCCTTATTTAATAATATAGTGGACCTAGTCCACCTTACATTGAATGACCTCCACTATTATCACTATGGGCCCTCTAGGCCCCCCCACTACCTCTCTAGCTACCTTACATACCCGACGTGAACAATATCTGAAGAGAATCGAACATACAAGCATTTATTTGATAATTTTGAATATGAGCATGCATACCTAGTTGGGGTATGAAAAAATGGCATGCTAGGGGCTCAGGATGAAAAGAGGCCTGGGGATTGTCGTGATGTAGATGTCGGGATGCTGATCCTATGGCTGAAGATGGATCGAGGAATGGACACCCGGAGCTCCTGGAATGGTGAGTGGAAGTTTGGCGAAAAGGCCTATATATAGCTGTAGGGCCCACATTGCCACCTCATTTGTACTTGCTACTATAGTGACTGGACAAGAAGTATTCAGAGGAGATTTGGAGATTTCGGGAGAATGAGGCATTCGATCGAGGACCAACGAGCTTCAGGTTAGTAGTCTGATCATCCTGCATAGAATTAGGGTTTCCATTTTTGGGCAGGGCCTATATGGAGGGCCATACAGGGGGTTTTATGCATGTGGCCCCCCACGTGTGCTGGTGATCTAGAAGTATGCGCACAAAAGTGCGTGCCTGCCCACCGGATAGGCGCGCATGGGGGTGCCTGTAAGGGGGACAAAGGTGCGCATTATGTGCGCGCCTATGGGATACTCAACCGCACATGTGTACGCGACTGTGTATTGGACTGGCGTGCTTTGATGCGCACCTGTGTTCGTGATAGGGGTGCATGAAGGTGCCCATGTATGCTGAGAAGGAACGCACTCATGCACGCCTAAAGGATGGACAAGCACGCCTGAGTGTGCGCCTATGGAGTGGATAGGCACGCACACATGCGCGCCTGTGGAGTGAACAGGCGCACATGTGTGCAATCCTATGGGTTAAATAACCGCGCCTTGGAGGCAAGGTTGACGGGTGTAACATTATCCTTTTAATGTTTGTTTATGGTCCATGTGGCTTACCTAGGAGTATTTTATGTGGCTGCAGACGATCATTGTGTACGATGCCTGTTGGTTGGCGAGAGCGGGATTGGTCCCAGTTGAGAGATGCTGTGGCAATTAAGGATCTGGGGGTATGTGATACTTTGGCAGCCTGTGGGTTGCTGAAGTTCTTTGAGTGCCCGCTGATACGGATGCATGAGTATCTCCTGCAATTCCTTATCCGTATGTGGAGTCTGAACCTGCTTTGTTTCATGGTGTGGGGAGAGAAGATTTCCTTCACTGCGGTGGAGGACATATATTTTTTGATTGGGCTCCCGTTTCAGGGAACGCCCCTACCGGTGGATCTGGTGTTACTTAGGGATGTGGCACTAGTGACAGTGGGTTAGAGGTTTTGTTTGAGGGTGAACTTTATGTCGGGCACTGTTGTGAGCATTGGGGTGATGGATTCTCTAGCGCATCGCTATATGGCAACGATGATTATGAGAGTGTATGGGTCCCTTGCGACTCAGCGGATCAGTGGTGGTCAGTTGTGTGTGATGGAGACGGTATTGGCCGATGAACACTTCGCCTGGGGGCTTACGCTGCATGCTAGGATGGTAGGGCAGCTGAACCATTGTTGGTCCACTGATACAGGAGAGTTTTCCTTTGGGTCCATCCTAGTGGCCTGGTTTCTGGAGAGGGTGCCTATGTTGTGCCCTAGGATTTTATTGGGCGCTCCTGTGGTGCGAGAGCCACGACTGAGGCGGTGGTTGACTATTTTTCTTTGCCACAGTGGTGGCGAGGGAAACCACTTCTTTATGAATGAGGCGGCACAGGTGTGGCGGAAGATGCCGTAGGTGATATTGTAGTTCCCATATGCCTGTGTTGACTTCCGGGATGATCCGGACATGGTGTTACCTCTAGGGGAGGTTTTTGATCACCGAGGTATGTTTGTGAGTTTTTGAGATAGCATGACATATGTATATGATATAGATGCTGATACTATCATTTGTTTTTTTGTATGTGCAGATGTGGCACCTCGCGGGTGCGAGGTTGAGTTTCTGAGAGCACTGGCTCACTGGGAGCCAGAGAGACCACCGTGGGGAGGGCCATGGGTAGGAGAGAGATGTCGACATGAGGACGCCGAGGCGAGACTGGATGAGCTTGAGAGAGTAGTGAGGAGACACCGGTTTGATGACCTAGGTGCCATGCCATCACATGCTCCTCCGACGGATGCCGGAGCAGATTTTGAGGATATACTTCGTCGCCTAGAGGCGATGCTACAAGGCATGCCTGAGGGCATGTGGTCACATATCCAGGATGAGGGCACCCTGGAGCAGTGTGTGGGGATTCCATCGCCATGGCAGGCTATTGTACGATGAGCAGTAGTAGTAGGTGCTGCCATGACAAGACGGTTACCTCCTAATTAGGAGGGACCAATAGTGGGTGGGGGACCACCGCCTGAGGGAGGGGTAGGAGGTGGTGCTCTAGAGGCACCTTGAGTGGTGCTCAATGTATTTTTGTATTTTTGTGTATAGGCCGGTGAGCCCATTTTGTACCAAGGTGCTTCACTGGCCTGTGGATACTTGTATTTTTGTATGTAAACATTTGGATGGCACTGTGAACCGTCTTATATATACATGAGTATACATTTTGAGATCTATGTGATGTTTACATGTGTTTTGTTAATGTGTTAATGATGTCTAATCTATATATGCTGTGACAGGTTGTTGATATGTTTATGTATGTGTAGAGGTATCTTGATGTGATATATGCCAGTCTAACACAATATTAGCTAAGTAATCTATTATTTGATTCAATTGTTTTGGAATATGTGTAAATGTAATGGAATCAAAATGTCTAGATAAAAGTCTAACCTGCAAGTATTTTCGAAAGAGGCAAGGATCGCGTACGCGGTACACATTGTTGAGCTGAAGAATGATTAGTTGAGATTCGAGCAAGATGCTAAGGTGACGAATATGATGATGTTGGGCATCGATGAGGAGGCCAATGATGGCAGTGTATTTGGCTTGGTTGTTGGTGGATGAACCCAAACATATGCCACTCGAATGGAGAATTTCATGTGAGGGAGTATAGAGGGCCCAAGCTGCTGAAGCGAGATTTTGTGTCCAACAACTGGCGTCATCGGCGTAATCGATGTGGTAGGTCGATGAAGGAAGCATCTGTTAATAGCACACATGATAGTTTAGACATGAGGGATGGAAAAAAATATTAAAAACACTATAAAAKAAATAACCTAAAGTAGAATTGCTACGTTTAGGCATAATTTTTTTTTAAGTATAACCCGTTGACGAGTTCTTTGAGAGAGAGGCCGTTGGGAGAGGCCAGGATGTATGCGCCTTTGGTGAGGCAATGTTGGATAATGTATGGGCCATGCCATAGTGACTCGAATTTTCCATGACCAAAGGTATCGTGAGCGATATCATAAGCAAGGACGAGGTCGCCTTCGTGAAATGAGCGAAGGTTGACATGTCGATCAAAGGTGGCCTTTGATCATTTTTTAGCTGCCTCATTGTTCTATAATGAAGATCGACGATCTTCATTCAGGGACTCTAAGTTCAGCAAGCGCTGCTCCATTGGAGAAGTGTCGGGTAATAGCTCAATTGTGGTGCGTAAGGTGGGAATTTTTCACTCGATGAGAAGAGTGGCCTCAACCCCGCAGACTAGATAAAATGGTGTGAAACTAGTGGCTGTTTTCATAGCTGTACGGTAAGCCCATAGCACGGAAAATAACATATGATGCCAATTGGTCTTATGTTTGTTAACTGTGGGTTGTAACATGGTCTTGAAGACCTTGTTGACTGCTTTGACCTGTGTGTTAGACTGAGGGTAATATGGAGAGACAAACTCGTGGGAGAATCCTAACCGAGATGAGAGTTCGACAAAAATCTCATTCTCGAAGTGTTTCCCGTGATCTGAAACTAGTTGGAGTGGTACTCCAAAGCGAGATATGTGTTATAACCCTAAATTGCACCACACATGCTTACCTGGCATCAAGCCAACTCATATCCCTTCTTTTCCAAAGCACTGTTGAACAAATTTTTTAAAATCCTCTTTTATAAAGACCCACGAGCCCTAATCCATTACTGCACGCGTGTACATGCTGGCTGACCCAAAATAGCTTGCGTGGACCGACAAAAGCATGAAAAAAGGAAAGTTGTCGATGGAAAAAAAAGATATGGGTGAGTTAAATGAAACTCCCGACCATGCATGGCTGAGGGTTCGTCCAAATACCTAGCTCCTTCTAGCCTATAAAAGAAGGGGTAGGGGTCCCATTTGGAGGAGGAAAAATATAGAAAAGAAACTCTGCCCATTTACATATTCCCATTGTCCCAACCCTTTAGCCTTTCCTTATGCCAATGGAGATTCAAAGAAAAGCAGTTGGAGGACAGAAGAAGAGGATCCCAGGATCAGGTTCAAGGAGCGGTGGCTGGTCTCAACTTTTGTATGTTGACTCATTCAAAGTAATAAAGAGAATGATTTTCCCATCCCAATTCATGAACTTTTTATGGTTTGATTAGTTTATGTTTGGATTTCTAACCCGTTAGTATATAAGTAGTATGCATGCATAGTTGTTGCTTGTCTTGGATGCAGGTCAGCTTTGGAAGGAGTATTGCGAACAAGGAATCAAGCACAACGGAGGATCGACATCAAATGCCAGTAATGAGGTAGGTTGATCTTTCCATGCATTTACTAAGAAAATGGGATTTAAATCTAGGGATGAAGGTAGAAAGTAATTTCTATTCGGTCATATCTGCATGCAAAGTATGAACTCTATTTGCTAGTTCATAGGGTGTTTTTCCCCAACAATAGAATTGGCGACCATACTGGGGAGAATCTCTAGGGTTCCTGGAATTTTATTTAGTTTTTGGGTAGTTTAAAGACTAGTTTTTCTTGCGTGTCTTTTTTTTTTCGTTTCTGTAAGGTCTGAGCTAGCAGGGAGTCTAGTTTTCCATACTAGCTTTCCCTGAATTTTGCTTGTCTGTGTCTTTCAGGACCCACAAAGGTACACGCGGCCTGCATAAGGTATGCATGTGTGTACCTGAACCCTATCCTCTTACAGCCTGTGTGTGAACGCTAACTGTAGAGGTAGTAGTAGCATGTAGAGTTCAGAGAACCTCAGAGGCAGTCATCCTCTTCCCTGTCATAATCACACATTCTCAGGGGGTTTTCTGGAATTCTGTCTAAGTCTTGTTTGGTAAAATTCCTATCTCAGATTGTTTTAGCCTTATTATTTTTTCCTTGAATTATTTGTTTTTCTGTTAGAAAGAGTATCCAAGCCTTCACGGGATCCTGGTTATCAATATCAGTGGTCTCTTCCTGGTTTGGTCTGTCTATTTTCATTTTTTCTTAGAGTTTAGATATACACGTGGCCTGTACAAGGTTAGCCCACGTGTACATGCCCTCTGTCTCTATCCAGCGCGCGTTTGCACACGTTCTTTTTGAGTGACAGTCGCGTGCTTGTACATGATACTTGTTGTTAAGGGTAAGGCAGTCATCCTTTCCCTTGATAAGAATTATTCCTCTCAGGTGTTTGAATCTCTGTTTGAACAATCAATAGCTTAGGATTAATTTTACCCTTAGCTTGCTTTTTCTTATTTAAAACGTTGTCAGAAAAATAATTTTTTTTATGGTTTTTAGACAAGTGTGAGAGTCATTATTTTTACAATTGCTATTGTGTGATTTTTTAAAATCTGATTCTTTGCGATCTGCGATTAGGTCAGAATTGTTTTTCTTGGTTTTTGCTTGTCGACATTTTTCCTTTCTTGCTTTACTAGCATTTAAATAAAAAAAAATCTTTTCATTTTCTTGTTTGGTTGAAAAGTGTGTTTCTGCATTATTAAGCCAGGGAAATGTATTTTATTTCATAAGTTTTTGCAGTTTACTTAGATCATAATTATCTTGTAGTCGAGTGAAATTCCTTTGAGTTTGCTATCCAAAATCTTAGAAAAGTTAAAAAATATTTCTTTTGAAAAGTTGTTGAAATTTTGCATTCAGTAAAAGTTTTGTTTCCAGCTTTTTTATTCATTTTTTGCTTTCGTCTTTTACACATCATCAGTTTCACCCTCATACCCCTTGATGTAAGACAAAGCCATAAAAGTAACGCTAAATTTAAAATCTACTAGACTTTTATGTTTGTAGAGTTCACAAACTAGTTTAGGACTAGGGCCTTGGATTAGGTTGGAGAGGAAACTCTTCAAGGCCATTTAAAATCAAACATTGGAGTCTGAGATAGGGAGTGTCTAAGTCTAGTTTCATGAAATTTATCCAGGACCCCCCTCTAACACAGGGGATAAATATGAGGTCATGTGCAGAAAGGTAGCGGAGATAACCCCTCCAAAGCCGAACCAATCGTAGTGGAGAACACATATAGAGGGCTTGTTTTGGGATTCCGTCGTTTGCATTTGCCACGGGGCTTCGTGGGTCTCAAATCCATTCGAGGTCCTTAGTTGTCTTCCTTACCATTTTGTCTCGATACCCTTGATAGGTTTCAGGCTCAATACCCTGCTCATTGTGGTCTACCCGACTTTCGACTATACCCGCCTGGTGACTGTTCGCGTGTTGGCAAGCTAGTTGCCAATATTTGTTAGGGACATACACAGGTGACTGCGGGGGTATACCGTGGTACCTAGGATAGACATTCGACCATGCTTTGTAGAGTATACCTGGAGGGTGCTTCCGTGTTTGAGTTGCACTTGCACTGGTAAGTTGCTCTATTGTTGGTTGTTGTAACTATTCTTCCAATTAATTTAGTGTTTTCTTGTCTTATCTTCTAGGGATTCTTTTGTAGTGGGTGTTACTTTTGAGCATTTAGAATACCTTAGAGTGTCTTGTATCTTCTCACACAGTGGAGGATCCTGAGCTCCGCCGGTCACGAAGGCTTCTTAGCCTGCCGCCGGTTACACTGGAGCCACCCCCACCAGCATTAAGGCAGAAGCTAGACCAACAAGGGTCTTTTGAAGCGACCGGGTTACAAACCATTGTGCCCGAACAACCCTCAGGGGAATCGACTGTTTTGGACCTTGAAGCAACCACTCTTGGCTCGGTTGAAACCCCAACCACTAATTTCTTGGCACCTTTTATTGTACCAATTCAGTTTTACGAGCGCTAGACAGTGTCGCACACAGCAATGGAAACAAATGTTGTTACTCCTTCTGGGAATTCTTCAATTCCCACCACGGTTGTCACCATAGGAGAGATTTCATATACTAACCCACCATCATCGGTACAAGCCACCATGGTCTCAATCACAACTACTTTGCACAATGGTCCGAACCCATTTTTGGCGGCGGCCACAACCCCTTTCACACCTAGTGCGATACGCCCTTAGTTCTCATACAGGATGCCTAGTTTGGGTATAAGTCCTGTACTTTCCTACTCTACTTTATAGACTTTGGGTCTATGGGTAGGGAGATCTAGTGCTCCTCTGCAAGGTCACATGAGGGGCACTCCTATCCCTTTTAACGCTTTTCCTTATGGAGGAGGTCATATCCCTCCTTCGTCCCCTTCACTCGGTGGTTTGCATCAGCAATCCGCCGGGCAACCTACACACAATAGTTTATTTGGAGTGGGGAGTCAAGGACCACCTTCACATAGTATGCCGGTAGGTTCGACACCGTTTTCTTGGAACAAAATGTTTGGTAACAACACCTTATCGTCAACCTTTTTCTCGACCGGGGGAAACCCCTTTTTTGAAAATCTACTCCTGTGCAGGGTACTATTCCTTCACAGGGGGAAAACCTAGCAGGACCTTGGAATTCAGGACAAGGATCTGTTCCCTCCTTCGGAATGCCGATCTGGGGTAATTCTTTCCACAATCAATGGAACCCCGAACAAACTAATATGCCTATCCCCATGGGACTGGCATGGGGTAGTCCTTCCCAAAGTCCTATGAATACAATGCATGCCCAAAAATCTATGTCCTATTTGAGAAATCAGTTGATGATGTCTCCACATATGCAAAATCCTTATGCTGGCCAGGGCCCTGGTTTCTACCAGAATCTGGGCCAGCAACCAAACTTTTACTAGCAACCTGGTGCCAGTCAAACTCCAGGACCCTTTTCCCAAGTTATCAGCAGCAACCCAAACTACCTTTCCTGGCGACTTTACACTTGCTAGATTTGACAAGGTTTTTGAATGACCCCATTTGTCACGATCCGCGTTGGCCTCCTATGCCGACGAAGTTTCCTTTGGACATTCCAAAGTTTGAAGCCAAGCCTAATGAAGATCCAGAAGATCATGTGACTACCTTCCATCTTTGGTGCTCATCTAACTCATTAAAAGATGACTCCGTACAGTTGCGATTGTTTCAATGTACTCTCATTGGGAGTGCCGTGAAATGGTACATTGAGCTCAATCACTCAAGGCACTCTTCTTTTGGTGAACTGATGATGGCTTTCCTTAACCATTTCGAGTTACCTGTGAGATACGATGTTGGCACAGAGCTGCTTGCCAATTTTGAACAGACAACAACGGACCATATCTCTGATCACATCCAAGAATGGAGACGCCGGAAGAGTTTAATCAAAGTACTAGTCCCACCAGCATTCCTTCTTGAGTGGTTCCTTAAGTCTTTGGTCCTACAGTTATCCAAAGACATCACGACATCCAAAGTTTTCTCTGAAGAAGATGCCATCATGAGGGCTCAACAGTTTGAGCTCATCTATTCTCAGTTCGGTTTATTATACAACATCTTGCTAGATGTGCCACGTTCAATACTGGATAAAACTAGATAGAGAGATGGACCACATGTCGATGGTATTGTCGGTTCAGCACAAACAAAGCCTGTTGAGAAATTGACAAAGTAGTTGTAAAAATTATCAATACAACACACAACAGTCAGCCAAACTACTACTCTGGCTTCTCCCCCCACCAAAATGTTGGAAGTACACACAGTGCAGTCGACTAACCCAAAGGCCACCCAACAGCCTGAAGGGAAGAAAAAACAATGAAAGAAGGGCAAGGGGGATAAAAAATCCAACGATAATGCTGGCGAGGACAACATTGAAAAATGAAAGGCGAGGTATCCATGCAACTTGTGCACGGAAGACCACCTGACCCATCTATGTCCTCGACTTGCAGAGGCCCAAAAGTTTGTCACGTAGAAACAACAGGTAGTGTTGACTAATCCATTTCAACATGGGAAAAATCTAACTCAAGCCTCTGCAAGTACAGAAGGGGTCAGCCAAGAAAACTGCCTGCCTCTGAACAACCCCGCATCCGCAAATGTATATATGGTTAGGGGTGATGCTTTTATATCGACTAGAGTGCACAAATATAGTAAACCAAGTGCTTCTGAGAAAGGTAAAGAAGCTGACCTCCCATCTCTTCCTTTATAGATTGAGAAGACGTTGGGAGAAACAATGACACACATTCCAAAAGGTGCATTTAAAAAATCTTCTCATAACCCAAACACAAGGGCCGCCCAGAACTACTCTGTGGTGGAGGATTTATCACAAACCCCTTGTGCCATGTCTGCTTTGGAGGTCCTCCAAAGCTACCCTTCTCAGAGGAAAGCCTTGTTAACCGCTTTGGTCTCTACTGAGACTTGTAATCTAGGTACCATCATGTTAGATACAACCGACTTAAAACCTCACATGCCTTACCATGTAGCGTTTCAAATAGTAGTGGCTTATCCCACGAAAAATTTTACTCAAAATATCTTCTACACGGTGGTCGATGAGGGCGCCTCGACATGCTTTATGTCGTTGGCATGTTGGAAGGCCATTGGCGAGCCTGTTTTGTCTCCATCACCTACTCTCCTCACTACTTTCGACGGTCGTTTGTTCCGACCACATGGTATCATTCCTTCTTTTCCCGTGCTGTTAGGAGGGAAGATTGTGTGTGTCAAAGTAGAGGTAGTCTATGCTCCCCTCGACTATAACCTCTTGTTAGGAAGGAGTTGGACTTATTCCATGCAAGCTGTGGTTGCTACAGTTTTCTGGGTCTTGTTGTTTCCACATGAGGGCCGGATAGTGACCATTGATCAATTGTCTTTCTCCAGACTTGACCTTGCATTGGGGGCATCCACGGTCCCGATGATTGATAATCCTCAACTAGGTGTCATCAACGTAGGGGTTGGTTTGTGCCCATCTTTGATGGGGACCTTCGATTACCCACCCCCTCAAAGCGATATCAAGTTCATATCCACTCACCATAAGGTTGATATTTTTCAAGTTTCGTCGTTCCGCATGACTTACTTCGATGATTCGTGGATACTTCCTTCCCCATTAGCCACGATGGATGAGGCAGGGCACCCGGGTATGTCCATGCCCTTGTCCGCCACTGAAGTAGCGTACTCTTTAGTCCAACAATCTTAAGCTAACACTGATCCAACTCCTGCACAAGAGTTAGATCCACTTCTAGAGCCTATTTGGGCTCATGGTTCTCTCGCTAACACCGATTCATTAGACTTAGTATTGCCCTCTGAAAAAGAAGTAATCGAAGCAATGACTAGTCCAGACAAACCATGGGAAGATCTTCATCACAGATCATATTTCCTCCCAGAGTTAAGCCGAATCGAAGCAGGAGAATTCACCATGACTATGACTGGAGATAGGTCTTGTCATACTAATCCCTTAGCTACACACAAGATCTATGCTAAGGGTAATATGGAAACCATTGCTGAAATGATACCTATCAATATCTCCAGAACCCTTGGCGTCATAGGCAATGTTTTCGTCGGAGCATACAACTCCCCCAAGGATATTCTAGGCATCGACCCACAAAGAGTCTATCATGAGCTAACTTTGTTGTTTTTCAAGCTCACTTTGAGATCCGAAAGCAAGATCTGGCGAGACTGCATTTATGCTTTTCGATCTCGTCTGAATTAACTGAGAAAAGTAACCTCTACGGGTCTTCTTTTAATCCCTTTTCAGACATTCTAAACATGAAAATATTGCCGAGCGATCTTGTGGCCTTTCACGCTCGTTAAACTGAAATTTTAAGTCACATCTGTCCGACGGTACTTTACCCCTTTTTCGGTCTGGACGGTCAACTGTACGAATAAAGGTATACTCTATGGAACTTCTGTTCTTTAGAAGAGTACTCTCAGGTATAATTTTATCCATTTTTCGGGCCTGAGGGACTAAACTTACAAAAAAGAAACCCCCACGGAGTCCATAGTTAAGCTCTTTTCAGACTGCCTAAAATTGAAAAGATTGTCGAGTGACCTTATTCTTTCACACTCGTTAAATTGGTCTAGAAGAACATTCCTGACAGAGTCCATAGTTAAGTTTTTTTCAGACTCCCTAAAAATGAAGAAATAGCCGAGTGATCTTTTCCTTGTCACACTCGTTAAAATGGTTTTGAATCGACGTCTAATCGGTGCTAGTTTACCCTTTTTTCGAACAACCTAGATTATCTTTGAAAAAGGTACCCTAATGGAGTCTCCTTTTATGTTTTTTCAGACTCTCTAAATATGAAAAACCACCGATCTTACCTTCTTTGGGCTCGTTAAACTTACATCGAAGGACGTTACCATTGTATGTTTTGTTAACCACGTTTGCATACCTTATATGCCAACCTTGTAACAATTTGTTTTTGCGTCTTAACACCTTTGGCCTTCGGAGGATTTTTCCCGAGTGCCTTTCTACTAGAACATCAGTCTTGTCCTTGTGCCTTGAACTTGTATGTTTTCAACACTCGTTCCTCCTTTTTAATGTAATATTCCTTTATTCTTTTTCCACAATTATTGAAAAGAACAAAAAAATCAAATATACCCCAAAAAGAGGAAGGGAAAAGTATTTTCTTTATTGGCAACATAATGAGTCTCCCTTGGATAAATCACATCTGTTGATTTGTTCATCAGACTATGGGATGTAGTGTGACCTTAGGAATCTTATATCGCTATATAGAGTTTTTTCCTCCACCATTTAGTTATCCTTCCAAACATATGGAGAGTTTGCATTGCCTCCTGATTCGTAGACTTATGATTAACATACATGCTACCTGAGTCTCATCATTTGTCATGCTATTGTCTAAGGGAAGTTTGTCACTCAGCCTGAGTCGGCCCCTCTGCAATATGTCTTTTGTCCACATACTCGACCATCCTAAATATCCAATCAAGTCCTTGTTAAAAATCACTTAAGCCTTCAGTCCGATCATCAAGATTATCAAGTCCATGATCGACGAGCCATCGAAGACCTCTGGGTAGTGCATTCGTACACTCATATTACACTCCTACCCGAGTTTTGAAGATTTTGAAGTTGTTGCTCGAGCTCTGAAGATCTCATATCCAACCATCAGGCTGAATCAACTTATAGAAGATGAATACTCTATATGTATATATTTCTGATTTAGAGATGTAGCTCCGCTGTGTATTATTCACGACTACTCTTTATAGTTATTTGACATGGATCTACAATGTATTTGATTGGTAGTCATTGGATCTATTTTATCCCGAGCATGGGTATGCCCACTGTTATCGCACATTTTGTAGGAAGGGTTTAGGTAGCTTGAGTCAAGGCTTCAAACTGGCGAAACAGGAGCTTCCCCACCCACTGTCACCCCGATGGGGAGCTCTTTCTATTTAGGGTGGCTAATCCCAAGGGAGACGTCCCTAGTAATCTGGATTTTCTGAAGAAGAAGGATCAAGGTTTAAGGTTTCTAAGGTTAAAGACAAGCTTCCCTTCACAGATTACTGCCAATAAGATAGTCAAAAGGAAGAAAATGTTCCACTGGATGGCACCTGTTGGCGAGACAAGACAAATAAGGCTAGAAAATGTGCTGCAGTGGTTAGTACTTCAAAATATCAATGACTACCTTATATATATATATGAGAATTAATGAAAGTAATTATTGACAAAGTCAATGATTGCAATAAAATATTATATTAATGTCACTTCTTCAATAAATACACAAGAGATAATGGCATTCAATGTGAAAAATCAAGTCTTTGTACTATCACAATGCAAATATGCTCATACAAATATTGTTGCTGCGTCACTATTGTAGAAATGAGATGATGTCAGCCCTAATTTATGCTAGCTTTTTGGAAGGAAAAAAAGTAAACGTTTTGAACAATAATCCAAGGAAAGCAATCTATACTTCAATGCCAACCAAATCACAGAGTTTTATACTCAAATTTGGGTAAAAAAGAGACTTGACGTCACAAGTAATGTTGTTGCTGCAAAGGTGACGTCAGCCCTAGAATCAAATTAGTTTGAAAGACAAAGAGTAAGACGTTTTGTCAAATAAGCTTATGGATGTGATCAATAACTCAAAGTCTATCAAATCAGGTGACAAATGCCAAAACGTTTTAAGCCAAGCAAGGGTTTTAGACAGGTATGATGTCACCTATAATGTTGCTGTCTTAGGGTTAGGGTTAGCTAGTCAAAGAGGTGGACGTTTTCACAAATCAACCAATGAAAATGCTTGAAACCTATATGGCTACAAGGAGATGAGTCAGCCACAACTTTTAGTCCAAACACAAGTCTAATTTAGGCAAGACGTCATCATAGGTTGGGTTTAGTCTAGACACTAGGGTTAGTTAGGGTTTCAATTCAAGGAAGTTTGAAAGAGTTGTTTAAGCACAAAAGGCTCAACGTTGTGCTTCTAGACTAGTGCCTTGGGTAAATGGAGTCAAATGGAGCAAGACTAATGGCTTGGAGGGATTTAAACCTAAGAACTTGAAGGTTAGGTTTAATGGTGCTGCTATGGTAGGGCCACCAAATCAAAACCCTAAGGGGAGGAGGCTCATTCCGGTGTAGCTAAAGATAGGCCTCATGCTCCTCCCTCTTTCCTCAAGACTCTTTGGCAAAACGGCTAGCTAATAAACACAAATCTATGGCTGAAAAGTGTTGC
>ML778136.1:660545-696357 GCA_009831015.1 Picea engelmannii | reverse complement strand
AGTCATCCGAAATGAAAGAAACCTAATGCATATATAAGAAGGTTATAATGATGAAATATGACACATACCATGATATCTCAGACCAATTACCTCATGGAGCAAGAGCCCTCTTTGATGCAAGCCCAGGCCGGTAGTGATGGAAGCTGGTACTGCTGACAGGACAAGTCTGGTTGAGAAGAAGAAAGATGGGCCCTCCAGGGCCATGCCTAAGTCACTCCTGCTCTTGGTACTCCATGTCTAGGACTATGTGGGCCTCGAGACATGATCTCCTAGTTATCCCTAGATATCGGGGATAACACCCGCCTCGGTTTGACATTTGTTATTTTGCAGACGACATCTCCTGGTTCCTGATCCTTGGGCTCAATTGTTCGGCACATCAGTAAAGATTGGTAATGTATTTCGGCCATCAGATGCTCTTTTGACCTCACACATTAGGGGGCATCTGTTATAACCCTAAATTGCACCACACATGCTTACCTGGCATCAGGCCAACTCATATCCCTTCTTTTCCAAAGCACTGAACAACTCTTTCAAAATCCTCTTTTATAAAGGCCCATGCACCCTAATCCATTACTGCACGCGTGTACACACTGGCTGACCCAAAACAGCCCGCGTGGACTGAAAAAAGCATGAAAAAAGGAAAGTTACCGATGGAACAAAAATCTATGGGTGAGTTAACTGAAAATCCTGGCCATGCATGGCTGAGGGTTCGTCCAAACACCTAGCTCCTTCTAGCCTATAAAAGAAGGGGTAGGGGTTCCATTTGGAGGAGGAAAAATATAGCAAAGAAACTCTGCCCATTTACGTATTTCCATTGTCCCAACCCTTTAGCCTTTCCTTATGCCAAAGGAGATTCAAAGCAAAGCGGTTGGAGGATAGAAGAAGAGGAGCCCAGGATCAAGTTCAAGGAGCGGTGGCCGGTCTCAACTTTTGTAAGTTGACTCATTCAAAGTAATAAAGAGAATGCTTTTCCCGTTCCAATTCATGAACTTTTTATGGTTTGATTAGTTTATGTTTGGATTTCTAACCCGTTACTATATAAGTAGTATGCATGCATAGTTGTTGCTTGTCTTGGATTCAGGTTAGCTTTGGAAGGAGTATTGCGAACAAGGAATCAAGAACAATGGAGGATCGACATCAAACGCTGGTAACAAGGTAGGTTGATCTTTCCATGCATTTACTAAGAAAAGGGGATTTAAATCTAGGGATGAAGGTAGAAAGTAATTTCTATTCGGTCATATCTGCATGCAAAGTCTAAAATCTATTTGCTAGTCCGTAGGCTATTTTTCCCCAACAACAATATGACGTGGTTAAAGAAAAAATGCGCTGCGATGTCAATGGTATTATTGAAGGTGGGCATAGCTTCCGCCCATTTTGTGAAGTAATCGACTGCGACAACAATGTATTTGTGTCCAGTGCTGGAGGGGGGATTACAAGCCATGAAGTTGATGCCCCATTTACAAAAAGGACCGGCAGTGATGACTAGATGAAGAAGAGTAGGTGGTGCTTGGGCTTTGTTGGCATTAAGCTGACACTTCTCGCATCATTTCATGGCATGAATGCAATCGTGAAAGAAGGTAGGCCAAAAGTAACTGGCTCGGATGATCTTCCGAGCAGTGAATATTCCCGAAAGATGGCCCCGACATGCGCCACTATGGCAGTCGTTCAAGACTCTATCGACCTCATCAATGGTCAGGCATTGATGAATAATGGTGTTGACCCCTTGCTAGTATAAGATGTCTCCAATGAGGAGGTAGCAAGGGGCCTGATGGCAAATACGACGACAATCATCTTGTGAAAGGTGGTTACCGAACTTTTGAGTTCGGAGGTGGACAAAAAGGTCGTCGTAACAAGTTCAATGAGGATGAGGGATTTCTTTCTCTTGGGTGTTGGGAATTCAAGATCATACTTCTGAAGGATAATGATCCATCGAGCAAATTTTCCATTAATTTGTCGATGATTGAGCAAGTATTGCATCAGGTTGGAATCTGCTACAACCTTAGTTGTGCGAAGCAGAATGTAGTGATGCAGTTTCTGGACTGTGAGGACGACTGCAAGGGCTAGTTTCTCTTCGTGTTTATACTTCAAGGGTGGCCCTGAGAGGTTTTTACTAATGTAATAAATGACATGTTCATGATCATCATCACCTATCTGAATGAGAACTCCTGCTACTGAAACAACTAATGATGATATGTAGAGGATATAGTCGCGATTGTAGTCAGGTGCACTAATTAAAGGGGCGTTGGAGAGCGCCGTTTTAAGATCATCAAATGACTGTTGGGCATGTTCATCCTAGTAAAATGGGATGTCGTGACATAGTAAAAGAAGGAAACCGTGTGCGCAAGTGGCGTAGTCTGAGACAAATCATCGTAGAAAGTTAGCCTTGCCTTGTAGGCTCTAGAGTTGACGTAAATTCCAGGGAGGTGGAATTTCGATGATAGCTTGGACTTTGAGGGGGTCCATGGTAATACCGCTTTAGGAAATGATGAATCCGAGGAGGTTCCCCACGGTGATGCATAATACACACTTGAGGGGATTCAAGAAGATGTTGTACCGATGGCACCGTTGGAAGATGATACTTAAATCATCAAGATGTTGGGTGCATTTCTTGAATCGAGCTGTGAGGTTGTCCAAGTATGAGAGGATGATATGAGCTAGATCATGAAAAATGTATGTCATAGCCTGTTGGAAAGTTGCGCCATCATTCTTTAGGCCAAATGACATGACACGATATGCAAAATTACCCCAAGGGGTAGTGAATGCGGTTTTGTATTGATCGACAAGGTTGATTTGGATTTGATTATAACCAGAGAAACCGTCCATGAAGGATAGAGCCTCGTGGCCTGCGCAGTTGTCGATAATTTGATCGATGAAGGGTGTTGGGAAGTTGTCTTTGGGACATGCGTGATTGAGATCACGAAAGTCCATGCAGACATGGATAGTGCCCTTGTTTTTTATTAATGGGTATAGGGTTGGAAACCCATGAGGTATAGGCGATGGGGTAGATGAACCCAATCGCGCGTAATTTGTCAATTTAGGCTTTGATGGTTGCTGCTTTGGATGGGTGTAGAGGTCGTTGTTTTTGACGAACTGGTGTAATGTTGGGCTAGGTGTCGACGCGATGTTCGACGATAGAGGGATCATGGCCAGGCATTTCTGTGTATGACTAGACAAAAATATCCCGATATTCCTGGAAGAGGGATTTATAGGCAGTGATTTCTTGAGGAGTGCAAGAGACTCCAATAGTGATTTCCTCGACGATGCCATTTTTGATGGAAATGTTGATTTTGATGGTCAGGGAAATGTTGTCCATGTTTCCTTCTTCGAAAGCATCGGGGGCAGGAATGGGGTTGTTGAACCAGTTGATATGCCCTGATGGGATAAAATCCTTGTTTTCGACCACGTATATGGGGTGTTGGTTAGGAGGCGTGGAGGATTCCTGTGGAAAGTAGAGCGCTCGGTGGTGTAGCGCATCCCATGGGTAGTCAGGGGTGTTTAACTCTTTGAGTATTTCCTCGTCACAATGGAAGTGACGAGAATACAAGGGGTTGTGAAGAGTGATATCGGTAATTGTTGTCATGTGGCTGCCCCTGGTGATGAAGAAGCAGGGGGAATGACGCAAGGAAATTGCGATGGTTTGCTCGACATGAACTAAATATCGAAGTACTGATGAGTACTCGTGATAGTGGGATGTAAAATTTCTGTAGGGAAATGAGCGGGATAATTGTGGGGATTTGGGGGTGAATCCTTGGATAAGTCATCCAAGAACCACAGAGGCGTTGGGAGGGCCTCAGGTTCGGGAGAAATGAGATGAAGAATCTCTAGTGATGAGGTAAGGTCAACCATCGATTCTATGGGTCTTTGAAGTAGGGTCAATTGGCGTTGCCTGTATTCAATGATCATAGGACACTGGTATGTGAAATTATCTAAGGATTCACATAGAGAGCAAGGGCATCTCATACATTCATTGATTGAAGTTGTGACATAATGGATGTCAGTGATTTTTGGTAGGGATGACGTAGCTGGACTGGGTTCGCTCTGGAAGATTTAGCGTACTGCGGCTAATGTCTGCCGAAAGCGTGGCAGTGCTGGGCAATGGTGGGTATAATGGCCATATTCTGAACATAGAGTGCAAATGAATTTGGTTCGCAACCCTTTACTACTTGAATGAGGGGTGGTAGTGGCAGTACTTGCTATAATGGCGAGTGTTGAGGGAGTTTGATTGAGTGGAATCAAATTCCATAACTCTGGTGGAGATGGACAGTTGTTGGTTTGGTGTCCATCTTTCTCACATAGCATGCAAGGGGGTTGGATGCATGGGGGAAGTGGAGCTGTGGGCTCCTTCTTCTTTCTTCTTCCCCCAGCTATAGTAGGGGGAGTAGTGAGTGGGGGTGGAGAGGGTATGGTGGGAGTGAGTATGGGAATCGTCATTGGGATTCCTTCCATTTGGGGGGGAAGGGATGGTCGAGGGACCATATCTGGTGGATGAAAATACCAAAATGGAATTGCTAACACCATATTAGGGAGGGTAAGTGTTGCGGCGACTTGGAAAGATTGTATTCCAGGTGGAGGGTAAAAGAAGGGGATTTGAGTAATGTCTTGGGGAACTATCTCCCAAACTAGGATATGGCCTTGGGGAGAGGTGAAATTGTGGACTGGTGGGGTCGACGAGTTCGCAGGAGGCTCGTGAGGGGAGAGCTCTGCGACTAGTGGGACGTCAAAGATGAGAGAAGCCTCCCTAGGAGGAAGGGTATCCTATATGTTAGTTCCGTTAGATGATACGACACATACTTGATTGGAAGGATGAAGGAGTGGTGGTGCTCCATGGTAAGTTCTTAACAATGATGGATCTTTGAAAATTATGGGACCCATTTCGAGGAGTGGGTATGCGTCATGACTCATTTGGATGAGAGGAAGAATGTTATCGATGTTCGCAGAAAGGTTAGGCTCATAATGTGAGACTTGGTCAATGGTAACGATCTTTCCGTTATAAGGAAACATCATTATTCGAAAGATGGAAGAGGCAACTGCCTTCATAGCGTACATGTAGCTACGACCGAACATGATATTATAATCGAGTGGGGAGTCGATAACTTCAATGTCGATGAGAATAGTATTGCCCCCGAGTTCTACGAGGACATTTTGGAAGAGACCTTCAGGAGACGATGGTCATCCGTCATAAGCTCATAAGGTGATGGCAGAGGGTATGAGTTTGGGGGAACCAAGTTTCTGCCATACAGATTTGGACATAATGCATGTAGATGCACCTTCATCGATGATACACCGATGAACTGTAATGTTCCATATTTTCATTGGGATTTGAAAAGCGATCAAAATGGGAAGGCGAGGTTCTCCGCTGTTGATATCGAATGTAATGAGTCAAGTATCTACGGGGTCAACTGCCCCCAAGGCAGAAAGTAATGATTTTCGCTAAGTGGGACAATTCTGAAGGACTTCTAAGACTGACATGGAAGCCTGGGATTGTGCTAAGTCATCTACCAAACTGTAATTATGAGCTTCCCTAGCCTGTGGGTTGTGGACATTCTTGCACAATGAGATGTGAGGGATGCGAAGAGGTGGTTCTGTGTTAGGACAAGGGATCACCAACGGGGGTCCTGTTGGTGTGGGAATTGTTTCTGGAGGAATGGGAGGAGACTTAGCGGGTGCATGATAGTGATGATTACATGTTTGTAGCAAAATTTCTTCCTCATTGGTGAGGAGGATCGTGCGATTTGCTGGATTGTTTGGATTAAGGTACTGTCCCACCTGGGGTTGGATAGGCTACGTGTCTTGTTGGGTGTTTATCACACCTTGGTGTGGAATAGGATTCTGTAACACGACTGGGGGGGGGTTGTTGGATGTATTGTTATGGGGCCTGCTGAGGGGCAGGCAGTGTTGGAGGATGGGGTAGACTGCCTGAGTCTTTCAGCTGTTTGAAATCATCGATTTGGGGGCAATGATGAGTGTAATGACTGAACTCACCGCAAAGGGCACAAGGGAAGTTGGTTTTAACAATATTGTTATTTCTCCCTTGAGGCCTGCTGTTATTTCCCCCCTGGGGGTTCTGATTCCCTTGGTTCTGGTTTCCCCCAGTAGGTTGGTTCTACTGGGGTTGATTCCTGGCTTGACCTGGGTTGTTGTTTTTCCTGTTTCTTCCTTTCCTTTTGTAATTATTCGACGGATGGGTTGGATTTGTCGTATTCAACTGTTCAAAGTTTTGATATTGCTAAACGGGAGAGGGTTGAACAAAATTCACCCCAACGTGAGGATGTGGGGGAGCCATGGATTGTGGGGGACCAAGAAATGGAAAGTACATATTCTGTGGGGGTAACGATCCATAAGGTACATAGGAAGGCATGGCGCTTTTTCTAGTACTATAAGATAAGGTAGAGGGGGTACCAAAACTTGTTTGAATAGGTGGGTGTGTGGGGGGTGCCGGCGGTGGCCCACTGATGGGTGGAGGCATAGCAACAGGGTATGGTTGTTGATAAGGGGGTGGGGGGTAATAAGAGGTTCCCCCACATGATAAAGGATATTGAGGTGTGCCATACATTGGTGGTGGTTGAGGTTGAGGACTGTGGTGTGTGGTATTACCAATCATTCCGTCTGTTGAGTGAGACATCCTGGGTTTGTCTTGACCGAATGGCACAGGTTTGGGGAGGTCAGGAAGTACCGTGTATAAGTACCCTGACTGTGACTAGATGAGTTCGTATTGTTGAGACTTACTGATGGCTTCCTCTTCGAATTGAGGGAAGGTGGAAGCTACATCCTTACCGAGGAAAGAGATAAGTGATCTAAGAAACTAGTCAAGGCACTGTTGTTTGGTGGTTTCAGCTTTGCATAAACTACATCATCTACACCACTCGTGAATGTGATCAACGATATGTGTGGCTGAGGTTTGTTTGAAATTAGAGAATAGTTCCAGACCATTGTCATGGCGGATTGGTAGTTGGAAGAAGGTCAAAAATGTTTTGGTCAAGGACTCGAAATTCGCATGGGACCCTGCTTTTTCATCTGTATACAATTTGGCTAATGGGCTAGTGAGTGTGCATTGAAATAATTGTAGTCTGATGGAATCATCCATAATGCTGTTTGAGGAGCACCATAGGTGGAAAGTCATGACATGGTTGGCAGGGTCATCTCCTGCCTTTCCTTCAAACTTGGGGATGTCTGAAGGTAGTTTGGTTGGCATTGCAGGCCATGTGGGGTCATGCAATATAGGATCATTAGTGAGTTTGCTTAGATCTGGTATGTTAAGAGAGGCCAAATATTGCATCAAGAGTGTTGGTTGAGGATTATCTCCCGCCATGGTAGGAGTGTTCTATGAACCTGACCCTAGAGGGGGGCTAGGTGGGTTGGTACTTCCCCCTTGAGAGGAAGTTGGCCTCCTGCTTCCGTGTAAAGGAGAGAAAGTGGAAGGAGGACCTTGGGAAGTGGACCCAAGTAATGTGGAACCAAGCAAGGCTGATCCTAAGAAAGTGGCACTCACTGGAGTGTGAGACGATGGTGCCAATGAGTGGGCAAGACCAGACACTCCCCCTAAGATAGGAGGGAGGTTTAGCAAGCGTTGGGAATGACGGGGATTCTGTGGGTCCCCTATGATGTCCAACTAGCTGAGTGAATGTGTGCAAATGGTGGTGAGAGTAATAAAGAAACAAGAGCCTTTGCAAATTTTGAACTTTACACAATATGTATATCCAAATCAAAATGTAATTAGAAGTGCATCATACATAAAGTGGGTTTGAAAAAGAAGCATATATGTGGATAAGTGGGTTTTGTCTGCATGGGGAATCAAAGAAAAAAAATGCTCATGTCCTAAAAGACGTAACGTCCTTCCTCTCAAATAACACTAGACCTTCCAATAGTACTCAACAGTGGGGTCTAAAGTCACCGGAAGAGAGACTAGTGAAGGATGAAATAATCGGTTATAATGAGGGGTAAAGGGGGCATATCCCAAAAGAGCTGGCAATATTTCCCAATAGCCACACAAAATCTGATCAAGGTGCAATTGTAGCCCCCAATTTCCACCTGGGTAGATGTCCTAAAATTTGGTCACTAGGTACCTTGGTCAAAGTGCGACATTTAGATTTTAGGCCTAAGAAATGGGTCATGGGCTAGATCCCATCCAAGAGGTGGGTGCCTCAAGGGAGGACACACAGAACAACCAGACCTCCGCCTTCAACCCTTCACGGGTATCTCCCTGCCTTATGGTGTTAGGAACACTTGACTCGGAGGATTTTCAGTTCCCTATTTGACAACTTCTACGGTTTTGACAATGTGAGAACTAGATGATAGGGAGTTATTTGGATGCCTATCCCGGAAATCCTACCTAGACTAAAAAAATTCTTTTGGCACCTCCTGTGGAGGAAAAATTAGTGAGTTTTTAGAAAATTTTTAGATGTAGTGGTTTGAGAGGTTGGGGGTGTGAACCAACCTCGTTGAAATTAAATGGGAGTGGATAGTTTCGTCAAGAAAAGGGTGGGGTGTTTCAGAATCCCTTTGGAGGAAACTTACTTTGACCTCCACGTTTCAAGAAGAAACTATGTGAGTGATAAGTGACTTTTGTGTGTGAATGAGTGAAAGTGTGCCAATTTTTTAATGAATTAAGTGTCACCTTGCTGCATGTGGACTTCACTTGGCCCTTACAAGTGTTGATTACCTAATTAACTAAGTGCCTTTGGTACAACCTTGCATAATTCAAAAGTCCCTAGGAAGCTAGCATGTGGACATGTGGGTCCGTTACTATTCCTTTAATTCCCTATTGTGATTTAATCTAAGAAAATCTTTGAAAATGTCCTTGATTGTGATCATGTGGGCATGTGTGGGCCCATTACAAAACCTTTAAACTTCCCTAGTGATTTGATCTAAGAAAGTAAATTTCAACACTATCCTATCTTTGTAGCATGTGGGCATGTATGGGCCTATTACAATCTTAAGATGTGTTTGAAAAAATAAACTAAGAGGGGTCCCAAGAAGGGTTGTTGTCCTCTCCTAAAGGTTTTAATCTTTTTAAGGGAGATGAAATTGTCCCACAATCTTTTTCTGATTCTCAAGGTCGCTTGGAGACGCGAGAGAAGAGCATACTAAGCGATTGTTATCCAACTTATAGTCCCAATGCAAGTTAAATGTGTTTACAAATGATTTCCAACTTATATTTTTAGTCAAAACAAGCCATCCATGTGGAGAAAATGAAATCAAAAGAGGAAATAATGATTTTAACCCCCTAAGTGCCTATGTGTTTTGACTAATCCCTTTATATGAAGAGGGGAGTAAGTGTGGTGTAGCTTTAAAACATGCCTTAAATCACTTTTAAGAAGGCTCAAGGCCTTCCCCAAATCTAAAAAACTTTACAATGTGAATTTTTTGCACAGGTGTGCGGGTCTCAGTGGAGATAGAGGTGCACAGAGTGCATGTGCACAGATCGAAACGAACGAATGGGTGCACGTGCGCAGAACATAGCTGTGATTTGGGCGCATGTGCGCACAATGCGCGTTTGTGGGAAAAAAAACCCGTGCACAGATGACACACGACCGTGAATGAAAATTTCGGATGGAATTCTCTCAATTCACCTTGGAATTGGATGATTGGTAGGTCGGCTTAGGCTGGTTATTGCACCTGCAAGTTAAATAAACCAAAAGAAGAGCTAGAAAAACCCAAATGTGGTAGGAAATTGATACCTTTCCCCAGTGGAGTCGCCAATCTGTTGCACCTCTTTCGTCACCTTACTGAGAAAAATAGAGGTGCTTGCAAGCTTAGTTGGGTTTGCTAAGCAGTACAGCTGGAAGGAAAAGGGTTAGAAAAAGAAATATAAAACAACAACTAAGAATTAAACTAAGAAATAAAACAACAACTAAATTGATAAACATAGGGACATAAGGACAAAGGAAACAATGAGACCCATGTCACCAATGATAAGGCTGATATTAGTGAAAGAAAACACCGAGAGGCAAGAGGAATATGAGTCCCTTCTTCCTCTAAGGGAGGGCTCTTGGACCCCCACAAATAAGCTCTTCTTACAACTTTGAAAATGAAAATGAAAATGGTGAAAGAATTCTTTGCTAATCCACTCAAGGGGTGAGATGGATTGCCCAATGCAATGATGCAAGTATACTCTTGGTAAGGATAGAATATTCCTCAAGAGAATAATGGTAGCATAACTTTGCTATGAATTCCTTAAAAAATGAAGTGTATCCATGGCCTTTTTATATAATTCCTTTGAGGTATTGTCCAACTAGTTTGTAGTGTGTAAAGAGACTAATTAGGGAATTTCTAGGTCTTTGACCAACCACCTAGTCGAATCCAATCCAGATTTGAGTGTCGAATCAACTTGGAAGCTGAACCATAAGTGGGTGGGAGGCTGACCACTCTCATAAATGCACCATTTCTCAGGTGCACGACTTTTTGCGACAACATTTGTGCATCGTGCGCATGTGCACGATTTCTACTTTCCTGTTTTGCACATGTGCATGATTTCTGCTTTCCTGTTTTGTGCATGTGCATGTGCACCCTGTGTCTTCATAGTGCCCTTTAATTTTTTCACTAGTTGTATAGTTTTTGACCCTTTGGAAATGCTTTTGTGTTAATTCAGGTCCATGGGTGACCTCATAACTGTTTGACGATGTTGAATTCTTGTAACCATTTGCGGACGAAATTTCAGTGATAACACTTAGTGTCGGATCTTTATGTATGTTATATGCATTTGATGTAGTAGCTTAGTTCTTAGTAACATGAATGAATTCTAGATCCGTTGATGCTATGTGATAAATGGTTAGATATGCTTATATCTTGTTGAATATTGCGTTGTTATGTAATTAGGGATTTAACTGTTGATTAAGGTTGGTTGTCATTGATGTCAACCCTTGAAGAAATCTCGATAGCACAAAGGTTTGGGTAATGGACCCAAGTTTGTTTGATGTAAAGATAACTCATTATTGTCTTGTCATGGTTTATAATAAGTAGAAATGGATGAACTCCAAAGTGGTCCCCTTATGGTGAAATCCCTCACGGGAAGACGCTTTGCGGACTGAGTTATCCCAGAAGTATGGTTAGAGAACCCATGATTATTTATGGAATAATGAGATGAAGGTCATTGAATTTGTTAGTGAAAATATCTTGTATGGATAGTTCTTTTCATGCCATATCTAGTGGTATGTGGAACGCCACATAACTCCTCACGGTTAGAGAGTTATGACCATGAGAAGTTGGAGAACCCAGGTTTTGGTAATGGACCCAAGTTTGTTTGATGAATAATGGTATGAGTTTTGATATATTTTCAGGTAATACTATTATATATGGATGGTACATGTCATTCCGTTTCCTTTGGTATGTGGAACGTCACATAAGTGCTCACGGTTTGAGAGTTATGGCCTTACGAAGTTGGAGGACCCTCTTTTGTCATCTAGAAGCCCCAAAAGGTCAAAGTAGTCAAAGTGGTTTAAGAGATTTTAGAAGGTAAATAATAAAGTAAAGTGATGAGTGTACTATAATTCAAAGTGAATACAAAATAAATAATTTAAATAATAAATTTAATGGAGAAATTAGAAGTGGGTTAACCCTAAAATAAGGAAAGTGGGTAAAGTGACCTAGAAGATGTTTTTAAGGAAGCTACTTGGAGAGTATAAATAAGAGGCAAGGCTCTCTCATTTTAAACACACTTGAGAATATTGAATAACTATAGGTTTTTGAGGTAACCAAAGGATATCTAAGTCGAATTTCTAAGGAAAGTGAAGAAAAGAAGGCCGGAATTCAAGGAAGGATAAATGCTTTTGATGATGCTTTTCTAAGGTATGTTTTTTTCAGGTCATCTCACCATGTTCGCAATAAATTTTTTCTAGAATGATTCAGACCGTGAAATTTATATTCCATTGAGGAAACATATCCAAGTATATGTGGTAAAAAAATCATCTTGTGGATCGTTGTATTTTTGGAGTTACACTCCATGGAAAATAAGGTTTGTGGCTAGTCCTCAAACTAGTCAAAAATTGGTGTTTCGGGTAAAAATGTCATAACTTCTTCATAAAAGATAAAAATTCAGTAAGACCAAATGTGTTGGTTAGAGTACAATATGTAGTATTCTTTGTAATAGTTTTATATCAATTCAAAAAATATTCCCTGCGGGGCACGCTCTACAAGGTCGCTCTCTAGAATAAACCAAAATTCAGCAAGGTGTGCCATTTTTGCTATAAATCCTTTTCTGAGAGGTTCCAAGTAGTGAAACCTGGAGGAATTACATAAAACACACTAAATAACATTGTGTATTAGTTTCAAATCTTTATTCATTATAGGTACAAAGTCATTATTATTTCAATTTAGGGTTGTTAACTAATCCAAAACTAGTCATGTGAGACTAAAGAAAAGTTTGATGAAAATCCTAGTCTCTTGTTGTTAAAGTTAAGGAAGGTTTGCAGGTATGTGATAATATACACCAGGTCTATTACAGAGTTACAAATCATATATGGATGATGAAATTGATGAGGGAATTTGGTTGAGGTACAAGTTGGGTACATGGTTGAGATAAGTAGTTGATGAGTTGGCAGATGCATGAGGTGTATAGTTGATGATGTTGGTACATATTGATGAGTCATAGTTGATGAGTAGTTGACACATGATTGATACATGGTTGGTTGCACTTGTTTATGGTACAGGTTGATTACAGCTAGTTTGGTACAGGTTGGTTCATGGTTGATGCACTTGTTTATGGTACAGGTTGATTACAGGTTGTTTGGTACAGGTTGGTGCATGGTTGATGCACTTGTTTATGGTATAGGTTGATTACAAGTTAAGGTACAGGTTAATGCATGGTTGATGTATGGTTCAAGTTTATTGGTACAGGTTTACTAGAATATATCTCACAATGATAGTGTGACAATGGTTCCATCATTATACTTCTACTTCAGGGCGGTTGGACGGGGCAAGGACAGGTGGTTGTAGCCACCTTCCGGTTGTAGCCGTAGAACATAAGGGGTTGAAGCCTCCTTCTGGTTGTAGATAGATAATTGGGGAGTTGGAGCTTCCCTCAGGTTGTATCCTGAGAAACTAGGGGGTTGGAGCTTCTTTCCAGTTGCAGCTAGAAAACAAAGGAATTTGGTGCTTCCAATGAATGTAATTCTTCAAGACATATAAGAAAAATCATTCTGTGGTTTTCTCCCAATTTGGGTTTCCACGTAAAACACAGGTGTACTGTGTATGTGTGTGATTGTTCATTTATTATTGCTTATTATTGGATAATAATTCTACATTGATATAACACTTGGATTATTGGGATAAAAAGGATTATAATTACGCTATTACTGATTCACCCCCCCCTCTTAGTAATCCAACAATTGGTATCAGAGCAGGTTCCTTAAGAAATCAGTTTAACCACTGAAAGGTAGATCACAGAGAGTACCGACTTGTATAAAAATGGAATACCACAGTTTGATGGACAAAAGTATGATTTTTGGAGAATAAAGATGAAGACATATATACAAACACAACCTCTACATCAAGGTAAGTCAAGGTAATATTTTATTAGTTGAAGTTTATGTTGATGATATTATTTTTGGTAGTGATGATGACAGGTTAAGCCATAAATTTGCAAAAGATATGAATAATGAATTTGAAATGTCATTACTTGGAGAACTATCCTTCTTTCTAAGACTTCATATATGTCAAAGAAACCAAGGAATTTTTATTTTTCAAACCAATTATATCAAAAAAATGTTGAAGAGGTTTAGAATGGAAGATTGCAAACCAGTTATCACTCCCATGAAAACCAGTTGCAAGTTGATAAAATATGATGACTTGAAGTCTACAGATCAGAGGCAATAAAGGTCAATGATTGGAAACCTAATATATGTGACAACATCCAGACCAGATGTAATGCAGGCAGTTGGACAGGTGTCACGATTTCAAGCAACACTAAAGGAATCACATGTATTAGCAGTGAAGAGGATTTTCAGATATCTCAATGGAACAAAAGAGTTTGGATTATGGTATCCAAAAGGAAAGGATCTATCACTTATTTCCTACATAGATGCAGATTGGACATGTTGTATTGATGACCGACGAAGCACCAGTGGAGCAACATTCTACTTGGGTGAGTGTTTAGTATCATGGCTAAGCAAGAAACAATCATCATTATCCTTATCTACAGACGAGTCAGAGTATATTGCAACAACATCATGTTGTACACAGGTTCTTTGGATGAAACAAACTCTGACAGATATACAGGTTGAGTATGATGAGCCCATTCCAATCTATTGTGATAATACAAGTGCCATCAGTATCTCGAAGAACCCGATGATGCACTTCAAGATGAAGCACATTCCAATCAAGTATCACTTTCTATGGGAGCAGGTTGCAGAAAAGAACATAAGAGTTGAGTATGTGGGCACAAAAGAACAAGTGACAAACATCTTTACAAAACTACTTCCATGTGAAGCCTTTGAATATCTTCTTATATGTCTTAGATGTACATGAGGAAGCACCATAAAGAAGACAGTTCAGTTAGGGGGAGAAGCCCCGGATGGAAAGATACCTTTGCCATTGATGACAAAGGGGGAGAGATTCATAAGATGCAGAGGAGCAATGGTCATAGAGATGAAAAGGACAGAGGCATATTTCCAGGGGGAGCATGAGTGATATGAATTCAGTACTGCATGACATAATTTCAATTTTGCATCAGAGTGTTGCCATCAATGTCAAAGGGGGAGATTGTTGATTAAGGTTGGTTGTCATTGATGTCAACCCTTGAAGAAATCCCGGTAGCACAAAGGTTTGGGTAATGGACCCAAGTTTGTTTGATGTAAATATGACTCATTATTTTCTTTTCATGGTTGATAATAAGTAGAAATGGATGAACTCCAAAGTGGTCCCCTTATGGTGAAATCCCTCACGAGAAGACGCTTTGCGGATTGAGTTATCCTATAAGTATGGTTAGAGAACCCATGATTATTTGTGGAATAATGAGATGAAGGTCATTGAATTTGTTAGTGCAACTATCCTATATGGATAGTTTTTTTCATTCCATTTCTGGTGGTATGTGGAACGTCACATAACTCCTCATGGTTAGAGAGTTATGGCCATGCAAAGTTGGAGAACCTAGGTTTGGGTAATGGACCCAAGTTTGTTTGATGGATAATGGTATGAGTTTTGACATAATTTTAGGTAATACTATTCTATATGGATGTTACATGTAATTCCATTTCTGGTGGTATGTGGAACATCACATAACTCCTCACGGTTTGAGAGTTATGACCTTACGAAGTTGGAGGACCCTCTTTTGTCATCTAGAAGCCCCAAAAGGTCAAAGTAGTCAAAGTGGTTTAAGAGATTTTAGAAGGTAAATAATAAAGTGAAGTGATGAGTGTACTATAATTCAAAGTGAATACAAAATAAATTATTTAAATAACAAATTTAATGGAGAAATTAGAAGTGGGTTAACCCTAAAATAAGGAAAGTGGGTAAAGTGACCTAGAAGATGTTTTTAAGGAAGCTACTTGGAGAATATAAATAAGAGGAAAGACTCTCTCATTTTAAACACACTTAAGCATATTGAATACCTATAGGTTTATGAGGTAACCAAAGTATATCTAAGTCTAATTTCTAAGGAAAGTCAAGAAAATAAGGTCAGAATTCAAAGAAGGATAAATTCTTTTGATGATGCTTTCTAAGGTATGTTTTTTTTCAGGTCATCTCACCATTTTCACAATAAATTTTTTTATAGAATGATTTAGAATATGAAGTTGATATTCCATTGAGGAAACATATCCAAGTATCTGTGGTAAAAAATTAATCTTGTGGGTCGTTGTATTTTTGGATTTACACTCCATGGAAAATAGGGTTTGTGGCTAGTCCTGAAACTAGTCAAAAACAGGTGTTTTGGGTAAAAATGTCATAACTTCTTCATAACAGATCAAAAATTCAATAATCCAAAATTCGTTGGTTAGAGTAAAATTTTTATTATTCCATGTAATAGTTTCAGATAAATTCAAAAAATATTCCGCGTGGGGCACGTTCTACAAGGTCACTCTCTAGAATAAGCCATAATTTAGCAAGGTGTGCCATTTTTACTATAAATCCTTTTCTGAGAGGTTCCAAGTAGTGAAACCTAGATGAATTGCATGAAAAACATTGAATAACATTTTATATCAGTTTCATATATTTATTCATTACAGGTACAAAGTTATGATTATTTCAAGTTAGGGTTGTTGACTAATCCAAAACTAGTCATGTGAGACTAAAGAAAAGTTTGATGGAAATGCTAGTCTCTTGTTGTTAAAGTTAAGGAAGATTTGCAGCTATGTGATCATATACACCAGGTATATTATAGATTTAAAAATCATATTTGGATGATGAAATTTATTAGGGCTTTTGGTTGAGGTACAAGTTGGGTACATGGTTGAGACAAGTAGTTGATGAGTTGGCAGATGCATAAGGTGTATAGTTGATGATGTTGGTAAATATTGATGAGTCATAGTTGATGAGTAGTTGACACATGATTGGTACACAATTGGTACATGTTTGGTTGCATTTTTTTTATGGTACAGGTTGATTATAGGTGGTTTGGTACAGGTTGGTGCATGGTTGATGCACTTGTTTATGGTACAGGTTGATTACAGGTTGTTTGGTACAGGTTGATTACAAGTTGTTTGGTACAGTTTGGTGCATGGTTTATGCACTTGTTTATGGTACATGTGTTACACATTATTTTGGTCACCTTGATGATGATTACATAAACATGTGTTCAGGTTCCCAATATAATCTTTTGCCTGAGAAAAACAACCTCTTACCACCCTTGCAAGATGAATTTTTGGAAGGCCGCCGCAGACTGCTCCTTTTACACAGTGTGGAAATCCATGATTTCTGCATGATGCACTATATCCAACCTGCGGGATTTCCATAGGCTGATATATAAGCAGGTCACAACGATGCTTTAAAACTAAAAGAGGAAAGAAGTTATAGCAGCTTCTAGAAGTGGAATATTCTGGAAATATGAGGTGGCGTCTGTATGGTTACGATCCTACTGACTTCTCTGATTTGATGGGATCATCCTCATCTCTTTAACCACTTTAGATTCTCCTATATAATGATAGGCATCTCATGGAAAAGGTTAGAGGTACAAGCATAAAGAAGCATAGATATTGAAGAAAGAATAGGCTGAAGATTGTGTGAATAATCCTATTTCAAGTGATGCTTGAGGTCTCCATTCATTCATCAAGCTTTTGAGAGAAATATTCATGAAAATGTTGGAATAGATGTATGTGTGTGTCAGAACAAAGGGACAATAAAAGGGAACTTGTGACATCAAGGTGATTCGGTTGTATCTTCTACCTTTCATTAATATAATACGGTGGCACGTCTCTTTCCCATAAAATGTTTGATATTTTATTACATGACTACTTGATCACATGTTTAGGTTGTCATTGAATTTCACTATTGTTGCTTTCACATTGGTTGATTTGTGCTATTGCAGATTTGATCTCACAGGAACATTGGAGTAAGGTAGGATCAACAAAGAAATAAGGAAGGTATGTTATCTATTCCTTCTTTGGTAGTTAAAATCAATGATTGAAACCTAGGGAAAGCATCGTGTTCCATCTTGTTTTTTTCTAGATCCAGGTGGATTAGTTCATGTCCGCATCTACCGATTTACCCATTAACAAAATTGGCGACTCCATTGGGGAGAGTGCAACTTGATTGTGGCTTTTTGTTGGCCATTTTCTCATAGCCTATCTTTTACATTCCGTTTTAGTCTTTGAGTTTGTGGGAGATCCAATTAGACTCATTGCATTTAAAATTTTATTGAGACCCTTTGTCCTCTTTGGAAATTTTCTTTTTTATGAAACGCGTCCGCACTGCACCTTATTGGTATCCTGCATAAACCTTCCATTTTTTTACCCTAGTGGTTTGTTTCAGTGCAAGATTTCTGCGACCTGCATGATTATTGGCTTGTGGAAACCACTCATTTCTGCACTGTGTTATACTGCCTGCCGACAGCGGCGCTTGAAAACTTTTTGGATTGGGTCTTCACCTATACTATTGCCTAGTTTTTTCTTTAGATAGATGGGAAAGGTTTTTTAATACCATTTCTTGAATGCTTCTGATTGTTTCAACTTGATCTTGATTGATTTCAGAGATCGAATGCCTCTCTTTGATCTTTTTTCGATTTTTGTTTTTGATTCTTATCGACAAGGATATAATCTATGGACTTGCATTTGAGTGCTTGATTGATTAAACATCTTCATTTGGAGTTGGAATTATAGGTTGGTTACACCTTCTGGATTGTTTAATGATCGGAAAACCATTTTCTTGTTTACATTTGAATAAACTTTTTCTCGTCATTTTGTGTTTTTATCTTCATTGAAAGATTGATTTGGGTGTTTGTCGAGTGTTTTCTTTTCATTGATTGCTCATCCTTTCTTAGTTTCATTCATGTTTGGTTTTTTGAAAGGAAAAAATTAAAGTCTTTTAAGTCTTTTAAGTGATCATTTATGTAGAAAATATTGGCATTGAAAAATTTTGAAAAAAAGAACAAATAGTGAAGTTATGTCGTTTATGATTGTTTGGTACTACATTCAAAAAGAGGAGAATTGTACATCATAGTTCACATTGTTCCAGAAAATTTCTTTCTCCCTACTGTAGATAGAATTCATCGAACGAAAGTTTGCATCATTCATTTCTATTTACATGTTTTTGGGTCAAAGTCTCACATAACATTGGTTTCATTCCTGTCTCCCTCTTTAGTAACAACAACCTTTAATAACATTGTGAAACTCTAAAATTCAAATAGTAAATTTTTCTAGGGCTCGTTTACACCAACATTAGGTAGGCTAGAGATTTGGAATAGGTAGTGAGACACACTCTCCAAAGTACAAAACACACAATAGTATCTTGTGATAGGGAGTGTCCAAATCCATTTACAACATTTTGTCCTGGGATGCCCTTCTCACACAAGGATCAAACCTGAGCTCGCATTGAGATTGGCAGAGTCACTCACCCTACTTTGTTGGTCTCAGTGTAGATATTGCATGTATTATGGGGGTCGCTTGAAGGTATACCCAAAATGATGAGTGGAAGCCTCTCAAGTTGATTTCGAGCTCAATACCTTGCCCTTGCGTGTGGATCGGAATGTCGACTATTCTCCTAGGCATCACTACTATTCATGGTAACTGTAGTAGCCTATCTTCTTAGGGTATTATACAAGGTGACTGTGGAGGGGAAAGTTTCCACGGTACCTGGAATTGATGTTGGCCAGACTCACTCGGGCTCCTTGGAGGGTATACCCACGATTATGTGTGGGAGCTTGCACCAGGGTGTAAGTCCGTTAAGCAGGTCATTTACGTAACTTTTCCACCCTAGCCCAGCCCCTTCTTGTCTCGATGTTGGATTTCATCACCAACTAGTGACTTCGGAATATGAAGGTCTTGTTTTCTTGGTTTTGATTCCTAGATTTTACTAACACGTGTTGTTTGTTTATGTAGTTGGCCATAGTTTTCTTCCGTATATTTTTTGGTTCTGCCAACATAGAACCTCCCCGTCATTCACGTAGGGTATAGGGACTTCCACCAGAAAACATGGAAGATTCTACCCCTATACCCCCTCACACATCAGAGGGTTCTCCTCAACAGAGTGAAGTCCAGGATACCAATGTAACACAAGAGGAAGGTTCAACCTCTTTGGAGAGTTTCTAAATTATTTCCGATTCTATGGAAGCTTTCCGCATCCCTCCTGGATATGAATGATGTTTTCTCCATATGAATTATATTGGGGAACTTGTTGTTGTTTCTTCTGGAACTCTAACTGGAGCTTTTGGAGCCGACGATCCTTTCTAGACTACTGACATAGTTAGAATCCCACCTCATACAGTCCGAGACCTGTATGGTTCAGGGGCAGGAGCATATATACCTGCTATTCCTGAGCTACCCAAGACGTTTTCCATCCTCATAGTCTCCCTAGGTCATTTTCCCAATACAACTGCCTACCTCTTTGCTGGCTCCGAAGCCCAGTCAGTTAGCCCTCGTTCAACCGTCCTTTTTCAAATGGCCCACTCTACAATTCTTCCTCGTGCTATGACTATTCCTTCCAAGAATGTAGTGGTTAACCATGCTCCCATTGGTACACCATGCCCTACTAGACCTACCCCTTCTCTTCCTCTTGGGTATCACGCTTTGAATTCTTTCACTACCATCCATACCCAAATTCCATCCGGAGTACCACTTGGGCATAATACCTCTTATGGTTATGTTCCCACGCCTTCCCAAATCCTCTCTGGAGGGTCTTATCCACCTCTTCGTGGCAGATCTAGCCCTAGTGGCTCTAATCCAATTGGTATCACTCATCATCTATTCACTTCTGGTTACCATATTCCCGCTGGGGGGAAATATTATGCTAAGGGGAAACCTCAATCTGGGGGTCACGCTCCCATTGGGACACCTCCTCTTTATGGAGGACATCCTCAGGTTGGAACTTGTAATTCACAATCTGGACCGAACGCATCAAACTTGTTAGCTCACCTTTGGAACCATCAAGCTAACCCACAACCCTCTTGGGACAACCTTCTCAAACCATTGTTTCGGTACCCCTGAACCACGGTGAACCATATCTGGGTTCTTTGAATCCCACTTGGGGATTGAATGTTCAATCTAGTAGTCCTTTCCAAGGGAACATCCCTAACCAACCCAACCCCACAGGCTACATGCCTCCACACCCACAACCGACTCAGCCCAGATCTTCGCATTATATGCAAACTGCTTACGGTCCTACTGGTATACCAACGAGAATTCCTCCCCAAAGTCACCAGTACCCTCATGTGAATAGAAAGTTAACCTTTTTGGCCACTTTGGACCTCCCCGTTCTGTCTAGAATTTTGAATGACCCTATCCCTCACTCTCCTCATTGGCCTGTCATACCAGCCAAACTCCCATCCAATATTCCTAAGTTCGATGGTAAACTGGGAGAGGACCCAAACAATCATGTAATGACTTTCCACCTTTGGTGTTCATCCAACTCTTTGATGAATGACTCCATTCGATTACGTCTTGTTCAACGAACTCTCACGGGTTTAGCCGCGAAGTGGTATATAGAATTGCCACGAGGTTTCTTCACCAATTTCAATACCCTAGCTATGGCTTTCCTCACTCACTACCAGTTTCCAATCCCTTATGAAATGGGAACCGAGATTTTGAGTTCTTTCAAGCAAAGTAAAGCCACTCATATCTTTGATCACATTCATGAGCGGAGGCGAAGACGACGTCTAATCAAACTCGATCTTCCCGATCAGTTATTGGCAGAATGGTTCACAAAATCCTTCATGAATGACATATATAAATACATTTCTATGGGTGGAGTCATCATAGAAGAATAAGAGATCAGTCGTGCCCAGTGTCTCGATCTCATTTATTCACAAACGGGTACTCTTTACGATCTGCTCCATGATGCACCTCGTCCTTCTACCACGACCACCTCAACGACCCCAACTTCTTCTCATGCAACTGATGGTGTGATAAGTACTTTCCATACTCAACCTTAGTTAGCACAGATCTCTCACACCACACCCATATCCCATGCTTCCAATGCTCAAACTGCTTCGACGTCCGCCCCTCCCATCAATAAAACTTCAGAAGTGAACGTTGTTCAATCGACTCTTATTGGTAAGAACAAATATAAAAAAGGGAAGGGTAGGAATAAGGAGGATAATAATAACAACCTGCAATATGATAAGACCAAGACACAACCTGTTGAAGATAAGGATATATGAAAACCTCGCTATCCTTGCCTTATCTATGGTGATGATCACTACATGAAGGATTGTCCGAGACGTGCTGAGGTCACAAAGTTCCTCTAAGGGACCCAAAAACCTCCTACCCCTGCCATCTTGTCTCAACCCTTCCCTTCTCAACAACAGGCTCAATTGGTCATCCATGATCAACCTTCTTCCTCCACCACCTCCTATGTACTTATGTGTAACAATGATTCAAAGAAGAATGACATCACACTTACCACTTGTGCCAAAGATTACCCTTCCGCCAAGGATAAAGTTGATGATATACCACCTTCATTGGTTAAACAATCTCCCTCGGCTCCACCTTCCAACGGTCCTCTTCATCTCGAATGACTGAACCCCGATACAATCCTTCGCCCTCCTCCTAAGGGCGTGGTTTGGAAGTCTGCTTTCAATCCTCATGCACATGTTTCCCAGAACTACAATATAGTAGAAGATCTGGCACAAGCACCATTTGCGATGTCAACCCTCGAAGTCCTTCAGAGTTGTCCTACACAACGGAAGGCACTGTTGAAAGCTATCCGTGGAATCGACCCTACGGATACAAATTTTATAATCTTTGACTTGGAAGATCACATTCCAAGGTTACCCCCTCAACTCACGTTTCAAATACAAGTTGTTGTCTCTGACAAGAAAATTTGTAGAACAGTTATTGACAAGGGTGCCTTGACATGTGTCATGTCCATTGCCTTCTGGAAAGCCGTCGAATCTCCTCCCTTAACTGAATCACACAACATGCTCAAGGCCTTTAATGGCTTTGGATTTAAGCCCTACAATGTCCTCCCTTCGTTGCCTATTACGTTAGAAGGCAAAATGGTCAACGTTGAAGTTGACGTCTTTGACACACCTCTTGATTACAATCTTCTACTTGGCCGTAGCTTGATCGATTCTATGTGTACAGTCGTGTCTACTCTTTTTTGGATCATGCATTTTCAGCATCAAGGAAAGGTAGTTATAGTAGACCAACTAGCCTTCTTCAACTCTGACACACATACCAATAACATACCTTTCATTGAAAAGACCCCCCATGGATACGATAATGTTGGTGTGGGTCTACTAAAAGATTCCACTCTGATGGGTACATTCCCAATCCAACCACCCGACATTCCACCACCTCTGGTTGCCTCGATCAACATGATTTCCACCTCCATTCATGAAACCCATTCATCTTCTGACCCATGTCTAATACCTGAACCTGGTGATAATTCACACTATGGAGAACAAATACCTTTAAGTCTGATTGAATCCACCTTTCAAGCCATTCAATCGACATCCCCCTCTACCCCCTCTCTTGGCGATTCATCTCTTAATCCTTTTCACGTGATTTTTCTCACAGATGAGATGATTATCTCGGTTATGTCTATGGAGGACACTCCGTGGGATGATGGACATCATCGTTCCAGTCTCTTCCTGGAACAACACACCCTCAAGAGTTACCAACGGATTTCGACCCCATCAACCGTTGTCATTATTACTTCGGTTCTTGACTCTACACACGATCAACATTTCAACCACCATCCCCCTCGACATCTCTATCAAACCTGGAGTTGTTGAAAATGTCCATATTGGAGCTTCGTGTTCCACTAATTAAGTTGTCACATATAAGTCATTTTTCCAAGAATTTCGTGACATCTTTGCGTGGAGCTATGAAGAGATGTCCGACATTGACCTTGATATTCTTGTACATGAAATTAAGACATATGGGGGCGCTAAACCCGTCCGACAGATACTTTGCCCGGTCCACCCACGCAAAGCAGCCGCTATCAATCTTGAAGTCGAAAAACTTCTTAAAGTTGGATTTATTTATCCCGTGGATTTAACTGATTGGGTATCCAATCTCGTTCCCGTTAACAAGAAACAAGGTACGATCCGTGTATGCACTGATTACAGGGACATTAATAAAGCTTGTCCTAAAGACAACTTTCCCACCCCCTTCGTCAACCAGATTGTTGACGATTGTGACTTTAAAGAACGTCGGTGCCACGTTTCAACATGCTATGTCTTATACTTTCCATGATATTAAGCATGTTTTACAACCATATTTAGATGACCTACCAGCACATTCCATGCATCGTAGTGATCATCTGGTCCATCTTTGAGCCATTTTCCTTCGTTATCGGTTCTATCGTATACACTTAAACCCACACAAATGTGTCTTTTGTGTGGAGTCCGGCCGAATCTTAGGCTTTATTGTGTCACATCAAGGGATCAGGGTAGATCCTTTTAAGGTTGAGGCGATTCTCAATCTCCCTCCTCCTTCTTCACTTCGCCAACTACAAATTTTGCAAGGGAAGGCAAACTTTCTACGTCGTTTTATACCAAACTACGTTGAGTTAACACTCAGATTTACTTGAATATTAAAGAAAGTCTCTGAATTCATATGGGACACCGCTGCCAACAAAGCCATCGAAGCTTTGAAATTGACATTAACCCATACCCCACTACTTTTCCCACCCGATTATAGTCAAGATTATTTGCTTTATCTCGTTGCTTTGGATTCGACCATTGCCATGGTTCTGGTCCAAGAGGACGATTCTCACGACAAACATGTCATTTATTATTTGAGTAAGAGTCTCATGACTACCAAAGCCAAGTATTTACATGTTGAAAAATTGGCCCTGGCAGCTGTTCAATCTATCCAACGTTTTCGACACTATATCCTTTTACGAAAGACCATCGTGATTTTCGATTGCAACCCTATGCAACACATCCTTACATGCCCGTTGCTAGGGGAAAATACTGCAAATGGATTGTGATACTCTAGGAGTTTGACTTAGAGTTTGAATGTGCTAAGTCTAATAAATCCTTGGTGTTTGTTGAATTGATATGTGACCTTCCCTGTTCTGAGACGAAAAATGTAGAAGAGGATACATTACCTGATGAATTCCTTTTTTTGATTAGTTCCGATGACCTTTGGTATGGACATATCATTATATATCTCCAAACTCAAAATTTTTGGTCTGATTTTTATAGTACTGACTGTCGTCTCATATGTTACCAAGCTTGTTAGTATATCATCCTCAATGATACTCTTTATTGCCATGGAGTTGACTCCATTTTTCGATGATGTCTCACTTATGATGAGGCTGAGAAAGATTTGAATGAATGCCATTCTGGAGCATGTGGTGGTCACATGTATGAGTATGCTACCACCCAAAAGATCTTATGAGCTGGAATTTTTTGGCCTTCTTTATTCAAATATTGTATTATCGCCGTCCAAAAATTCCACGCTTGAAAAACATACAACAACAAAATAATATCTCACCCCGCTCCCTTACATCTTGTAGTTTTTGTTGGAACCTTCGCTAAATGGGGTATCGATTTCATGACATGTAACCCTCACTCAACCGGGGGGCGTGGGTACATTATTTTAGCCGTAGATTATTTAACGAAATGGGCCGAGGTGATGCCTACATTCGACAACATAGGAAAAATTGCAGCCCTATTCATATTCAATCACATTATTACACGATTTGGAATCCCATAGGCTATCGTCACCGATCACGGTAGCCACTTCTGAAACCTTATGATGTCTGAGCTTACAGAAAAGTTGGGTCTTCGACATGAAAATTCAACCCCCTACTATCCATAGGCCAACGACCAAGTCGAAGCAATAAACAAAGTACTTATTACCATGCTTCGACGGATTATCGGAATTCACAAAATGAGTTGGCACACGATGTTGTTCTTAGCATTGTGGGCCTATCGGACATCCTTGAAGTCAGCCATGGGGTTTACACCCTTCCAATTAGTGTACGGTTTAGAAGCTATTCTACTGATTTAATGTAAAATTCCATCGTTAAAACTAGCCATCCAACTTCTCCTAAACACCTTTGCTGAGGAGGAATGCCTGTTGTATCTTACATAATTGGACGAAACCCATTGCGATGCCACCCTAGTTATTGAAACCTAGAAGAAATGCGTAAAATCCGAATATGACAAACATGTCAAGCCACACGTGTTTTCTGAAGGCGATCTAGTTCTCCTCTATGAACAAGATCGTGATTTGCTAGGAGCTAGAAACTCTGAGGCTATGTGGAAAGGCCCTTATATTGTTAAAAGAGTGTTGGAGAAGGGAGCATATGAGTTAGTAGATTACGATGGCATTCCTTTGAGTGAACCCATAAATGGGCTTTACTTAAAGAAGTACTACGCTTAGCCTATCTCTGCATAAGCACTTGTATTTTTACTGTATCATACTCTTGTGTGTTACTTTAGAGTTTTTTTGATATTTGACTTTTACCTCTGACTACTTACCTTGCATTGTGTTTGGTCTCCAGACGTCGGTGTTTTCACTACTTTACATTGGCTTCGTCGATGGTGCTAGCCGTAGTACCTAGAATTTATCTTCTGCTGCTTGGGCAATTTATGCACCCTCAAATGAACTTATTTGTCTACAAGGTGTTTGTCTTGGTTGAGCGACCAATAATATCGCAGAGTATAGAACAATCATCAAATTATTGACCAGTGATATTTCACTTGGGATTCGTCGCTTCATTATACGACTTGATTCACAACTAGTACTACTACAGTTAAACAATGGCTATACTATCTGAAGCCCTACTCTATTACGAGTATATTTACGAATCTGCCTCTTGGAACGTCATTTCGATTATATTGAATATCAACACATTCCTAGATGTCTAAATACATCAGTTGATGCTCTAGATAATTATGTATTATATAGACATTTGAGACATTTGTAATTCCAATCACATTTCACATATTGTACAAAAAACAGAGTAAACTGGTAAAAGCCTCATGTATATATATATATATATATATATATATATAATGATATAATGTTTACAAAAAGAGTTTTCATTTGAAGATCAAAATATCAAAATATAGAGCCCATGGCCCCTACAAAATGGCATCATGGATGCCTCTCATGATAGCATACTACTGCTCTCGCTACCCTACATAGTAACTAACTAAGTGAGCCGGATACACCTACAGTATGGCATTGATAACGCCTCGGGATCTCCTCTATGGATATATCAGGGATGTTTTCCATCAAGCCTTCTAGGTTCTACTCTATCGCATCATAATCCTCGACATCCCATCCAGCTATTACGCGTGCCTCTCCTCACCTCTGAATAGGAGAAGAGCCCGAGGGTTGATGTGGCCCTACATCTGCATGATCAATTTTTTTTGATTAGTCTTTTGAAAGAAAACACAAAAACATTAAATATTTTAAAACTCATAAAAAAATTGTAAAAAACAAATGTCTTTCTTACTTAGATATCCCCACTGAGATCCCTCAGGGAGAACCAAATCTGGATCACCCCAAAAGTCTAGACTGACATAAGCATAATCATCAATCATCAGGATTTGTGGTCCTAACCAATTGAATAATGCGTTGTCATACTTCACAATCTGGCCCACCACATGCCGTGTCATCAGGTCACGTCGTATTTTCATTCATGGGTCTCTCAGGGTTGGTATTCCCCATTCCACCTATAGGCGTAGGTGTGGAACTATTTCTAGGAAGAAAGATACTAAAATAGACCCATAACCGAACTGTTTTAGGTCCCCATTCTTTCTTTTCGTGAGTTGTGTTTTCATGCTGCGTAATACACCGTCACACCAATTAAATACTCGAGGCTCCAAGCATTCAATAGCATATTGAAAGTAACTTTGGAGTGCCATGTGTGGTGAAGCACTCCCTACCATCCGTGCAATAGTAAAAAGGATGGTTTTGAGGGTCAAATCTCTCACACCTCGGATTTGTAATTTTCCTTTACGTCTTTCGACTTCAAGTTCACAATGCCAACGAATGTACTCACTCATGGGAAATCCACCACCTCGGCCACCTGTTAGAGTCACGCGTGACCCACGATGTGAAAACTTGGTTAGGAAATAAATATCTTCAATATCCAAAGAGAGTACATGAACACCCACATGGAACACTTGTTGTTTTGAATCCCACATATGAACCAGATATTCTAGTAATCTTCGTTGGGCTCTCATGCCTTGAACTTTATAGAATTTTAATAGACCACATTACCGGAGGGCATTCATGGTCCTCGGATCATTTAAATCCATGATATCATCTTCTTCATGTTCATGCTCTTTCCATTCCAACATCTTTGCAAGGAAACACCTGCATGGGAAACAAAGAAGATCTTTAACACACTTTTTCAACATTTTTTTGGGATTTTTGTTTAGTCAACGTTCACTTTTCATTTTAGTTTTCCAGCCACTGCGATCAATCTTAAAGTACCATGTGTAATTTCCATGAGCGCACCTTAACGCACCTGCGTAAATCATTGATTTCTGCAAGGCCCTTTATAGGCCACTCGCGGTAGCCCCAGTGCATGACTAGCAGTCCCAAATCATCAAAAAAGCTTGATTTTTTACCATCAAAAATAAAATTAATCCATTGAAAAGATAGAAGATGAGATCCTTACCTCTTTTACGCAATCCATTTGTTGAATGATCCCCTGTGGCCTCCACAATCTCTCACTAAAGTTGAGGTAAAAAACAAGGGTTTTTGGTAAGTTTTTGACCAAGTGCAAATAAAATGGTGAAAAAGATTTTTTGCTTCTATTTATTACTTTTTTTTATCATTTTTCCTAATATTTTGTTTTATATAAATACATTTTAGTCACAAACCCATTAACTCTAAAGGTCTTGTAAGTGTTTTGTTCCTTGTAGAAAAAAAATTAGGACCTTGGAGAGCGAAGTATTGACGTTCTTTTTTGATTTGTTTGGGTCACATGTACAATTACTTTTTAGGGTTTTTCAAAAAAAACCTCGAGCATAGTGTTTGTTCATTCTCGAGCTCGAAAATCAATGAGAACGTAACCGAGTATACTTTTGTCTTCTTTTCCTACTCTCTATGGTAACACGAAAACAATGAAACCTATGGAGAACTCTTTAAGCTCTTTTCATGCTCCCTAAAAACGAAAATATTGCCGAGCAATCTTGTTCTTTTCACGCTCGTAAAAGTATTTGAAGAAAACGTTTGATGGGCGATATTTTATCACTTTTTTGATCCTATCGAACTATTTTACGAAAAAGAAACTGAGAGAATTCTCTTTTAAGTGTTTTTCCAAACTCTATAAACATGAAAAACCTTCGAGTTTTCTATCTTTGGACTCGTTAAAAAAACATCGACAGACCCATATGGGACCGAACCACTCCTTAGGGTTCGTTAAATATACTCCGAGGGACTTGTCCGAAGGATGAGCCTAAATTGACAAGCATATGTTATCCTCCTCAATCTTGCGTAAAAATAAAGAGGTACTCGCCAGAAATGGTGGGGGAAAATTTGGGAAAGGAATGTGTCTCTGTGTCTATATTAATGGAAGTAAGCATCGCTCTTGAACATGACACCCCTCTTCGTCATTTGAATCTGGGTTGGGTAATCCATTTGTCTCTTGTCTGACCTTCTGAAAATTCATATCTTGGGTCATCTTTGAGTCAATACTACCAAGATCATTGTCATGTCATTCATATGTTCAAGAGAAGTTCAACTGAAACCTTCTATCAAGTCAACCATCTGCAATTGTCCATTCTTACCATGTTGGCCTTCCCTGTGTCAGTCCCAAGTCACATATTTATTTTTCTCTACCCTAAATCTGTTACTCATTTCATGTCATTGATGGGGGATACATCAAGGCCCTCCTGTGACGAGTATTTTCCTGTCGACTTCAGGTCATTATCCAGGAAAAAAACTTAGAAATTATTTAGTACCTTAGAGTCTGCATGCCTCAATGGTAGGTTTCTTCGCTTTCAACAGTGGATTCACATCATTGATCCTTGATCGATATATTCTGTCAAGTGTTCGACTTCAACTCATTTATTCAGACTTGGTGGATTGTATTGGAGTAGCTTGGGGGTCATTGACATCATTGGTGATTTCCCTCACACTCGCACTCGCACTTGATGTCTGGTAGTCAAGTGGTTTCTATTCATGTTCAACTTCAACATCTTTAATCGCATGACTATAATCATACTAATGGACGATGGATTGAAGACCCTGGGCTTCACCATTTTTGGTCCAGGTTGTGAAGGAGTATTTGTGATTTGTTTTGACACATAGATCCACCTTGTATGTCTCGTGGCTATGTTCGTACTTGAGTTTTCGATGCATGGATCCACAATGTATTCCTAGTGTCTATGCAGAATCTTGTTGACATGGATCCACGTTGTATAATTGGTGGCCATAACCTACATTTATGATTTCAATCATTTACGATCTGAACATGGGAATGCCTGCTTTAGACATGGTGTGATATTGTACAGATTCTTGATTGTTTACAGGTTCCTGATTGGTGTGCCCCTATTTCTTGACACATACACACTTATTTTAAAAAGTATGTGGGCTATCTCAAGTTACAGCCTCATTCTTTGGGGGGCATTCTATTACACATTATTTTGGTCACGCTGATGATGATTACATAAACATGTGTTCTAGTTCCCAATATAATCTTTTTCATGAGAAAAGAAACCTCTTTCCACCCTTGCAAGATGAATTTTTGGAAGGCTGTCACATGTTGCTCCTTTTACACAGTGTGGAAATCCATGATTTTCACATGCTTCACTATAGTCAGCCTGTGATATTTCCGCAGGCTTCTATATAGGTAGGTCATGGCGGCACTTTAAAACTAAAAGAGGAAATAAGTTCTAGCAACTTCTAGAAGTGGAATCTTCTGGAAATATAAGGTGGCATCCGTATGGTTACGATCCTACTGACTCTCTGATTTGATGGGATCATCCTCATCTCTTTAACCACTTCATCTTCTCCTATATAATGATAGGCTTCTCATGGAAAAGGTTAGAGGTACAAGCATACAAAATCATAGAGATTGAAGAAAGAATAGGCTGAAGACTGTGTGAAGAATCCTATTTCAAGTGATGCTTGATGTCTCCATTCATTCATCAAGATTTTGAGAGAAATATTCATGCAAATCTCATAACAGATGTATGTGTGTGTTAGAACAAAGGGACACTGAAAGGGAACTTGTGACATCAAGGTGATTCGGTTGTATCTTCTACCTTTCATTAATATAATACGGTGGCACATCTATTTCCCATAAAATGATTGATATTTTATTACATGATTCCTTGATCACATGTTTAGGTTCTCATTGAATTTCACTATTGCTGCTTTCACGTTGGTTGATTTGTGCTATTGTAGATCTGATCTCATAGGAACATCAGAGTAAGGTAGGATCAACAAAGACATAAGGAAGCGATTCATAAGATATGCTATCTATTCCTTCTTTGGTAGTTAGAATCAATGATTGAAACCTAGGGAAAGCATCATGTCCTATCTTGTTTTGTTCTATATCTAGGTTGATCTAGGGGGATTAGTTCATGTTCACATCTACCAATTTACCTATTAAAAATAGGTTGATTACAAGTTGAGGTACAGGTTGATGCATGGTTCAGGTTTATCAGTACAGGTTTACAACGATATATCTCATAGTGATAGTGTGACAGTGGTTCCATCATTCTACCTCTACTTCAGGGTAGTTGGATGGGGCAAGGACATGTGGTTGTAGCCACCTTCTGGTTGTAGCTGGAGAACATAGGGGGTTGTAGCCTCCTTTTGGTTGTAGCTAGATAATTGGGTAGTTGGAGGTTCCTTTAGGTTGTAGCTTGAGAAACTAGGGGGTTAAAGTTCCAATTGCAGCTGGAAAACAAAGGAAGTTGGTGCTTCCAATGAGTGTAATTCTTCAAGACATATAAGAAAAAACATTCTGTGGTTTTCTCCTGGTTTGGGTTTCCACGTAGAACACTGGTGTACTATGCATGTGTGTGATTGTTCATTTATTTTTTCTCATTATTGGATAATAATTCTACATTGATATAACACTTGGATTATTTGGATAAAAATAATTATAATTACGCTATCACTGATTCACCCCCCCTCTCAGTAATCCAACATTAATTTGTGCTATGAATAGGGATTAAAGACTGATGAATGTTAATTGATAAGTGCTCTATTAAGTATTATGATCATAGATATGTGTCCTAGATAGGTTGTAGATGCATGAGTCCTACAACCCCCCTGCCTCTACCTCAGGTGAGACTTCATATTCTTCGCAGGTGTTGCCGAAAGGGTCGATATTTAGGGTTTTGTTGGTGCGTTGTTGAAGCGTTGAACCCGGGGTCTGCCCCTGTGCCAAAACAAACTCTACCAAGTGTAGGTAGTCTTCCCATTTTGATGGTTTATCCATCACATACATCCTCAACATATATTCAATCACTTGATTCACCCTCTCTGTTTGTCCATTTGATTCTGGATGATAGGTTGTGATAAAATTCAAATTTGTTCCAAATCCATTAAATAATCCTTTCAAAAATTTTGAGGTAAATTTTGGATCTCTTTCAGACACATATATCTTGGGTATGCCATGTAATCGAGCAATTTCTCTCATATAAACATCATAAATGTTGGTTTCCTTGTGAGTGAGATTAACTGGAATGAAATGGGTAGCTTTAGTAAGCTTATCCACCACTAGCATGATAGAATCATGTTGCTTGTTTATTCTGGGCAGTTTGGTGATGAAATCCATTGTTACAACTTCCCATTTCCACTCAGGAATGGGTAATGGATGTAGCAAACCAATTGGGTGTCTATGCTCAACCTTTACCTTTTGACATTCCAAACATTTGGCAATAAAATCTGCAACTTCTTTCTTCATGCCTGGCCAATAATATTGGCCCTTGACAGCTGCAATAGTTTTTTGATAACCTGGTTTCCCAACATAAGTTACATTATGCATTTCTGTCAATATCATATTTTTCAATTCCCAAGAATTTGGTACATAAATTCTTCCCCTGTACATGAGAATTTCATCATTATCTATCTTGTATTCTTCAATTTTCTGCTACAAATTATCTTGCTGTAATTTTGCAACTAATTCCTTGTATTGCAAATCTAATTTTGTAGCCTCTAAAATTTTGGGTTTCAAATCTAATTGGTACATGCTAATGGATGGAGCATGAAATTCATGCACTCTTCTGATGAGTGCATAAGCCACTTTGTTCTCTTTTCCCTTGATATGCTTTATATCAAAGTCATATTCACTTAGAAATCCCAACCATCCGCTTTGCCTAGCATTTAGAGTTGGCTGATCAAATAAATATTTCAGACCATTATGGTCTGTTCTGATCTCAAACCATTTCCCCATGAGGTAGCATCTCCATTTCCTCAAGGCATGCACTATGGCTACCAACTCCAAATCATGAGTGGCATAGTGTCTTTCATGCTCCTTCAACTTCCTTGATTCATAACATATAACAAACCCATTTTCACTGAGGACTCCACCAAGTCCTTCTTTACAAGCATCTGTGCATACAATGAAGTCTTCATTTGGGTCTGCAATCCTTAGTATTGGAGCACTTGTTAATAATTGTTTCAAGTGTTGGAAACTCTTTTCAGAATCCAATGTCCACTAAAACTTCACACCCTTCTTTTGTAAGGAAGTTATTGGGTGTGCAATCTTTGAGAATCATTCAATAAATATCCTATAGTAGCTTGCAAGGCCCATGAATGATTTGAACTCTGTAACATTCTTTGGTGATGACCATTCTCTAATGGCTTCTATCTTCTCAGGATCCATTTCTATCCCATCCCTTGAAATGATATGTCCCAAATAATGAATTTGCTTCTGAAAAAATGAGCACTTACTCAACTTGGCATACAACTGATGCTCCCTTAATACTTGCAACACCATCCTCAAATGATGCTGATTCTCTTCTTCTGATTTAGAATATATAAGGATATCATCTAGAAAGACAATGACAAACTTGTCTAAATATTCTCGGAAAACACCATTCATTTAGCACATGAAAACAATTGGTGCATTTGACAACCCAAATGGCACCACTATGAACTCATAATGACCATACCTTGTCCTAAAGGCAGTCTTGTTGATATCTTCCTCTTTAATCCTTACTTGATGGTATCCTGATCTTAGATCTATCTTTGAAAATATATTTGCATCCTTCTGTTGGAAATGTTTAACAGGTAGCATATGCTTGTCATTGATGGCAAGTACAACAATGAAGATGGCATGTGTACAGGAAGAATGTACAAAGGATTGTTGGCATGTTTTTACAGGATCACAGGCAAACAAAAGACAAAGTTCAGAGAGGTGAATGATCGCGCGCAGACGTTGGAATCCTTTAAGGATTCAAGGAGAATAAGCTCAGGAGGCATAGCGTTCTTATACACGCAAGGAGCACAGGAAAGAGACCAAGAGCCATCGGATCTCACTCAGAAATCCCGACAACTGTTGGATCGGGAAAAGCTTCGCAGATGTTAAGCGCAGGAGTTGGCGTGCAGAAGAAGTGATCTGCGCCGCCATATTGGAAGCGGATACCCGACAGCCATCAGATCTGCAAAAGATGCGAGGGAGATAAGCCATCGGAGAATCGGGGATCGGGACTTTGAAATGTCCAATTCATTCGACAATGAAAACTCTAAAATCGCGATATGCGATTTCGCGACTTGATCGCAGTCGTTAAAGCAAGCATGAAGATCTGGACCGTTGATTCTTTTCATTGGAGAATCGGGAATCAAAGTTTCACGAGTCCCATGAACAATGAAAACGAAAATATCGAAATTGCGATATGCGATTTCATGATGTAATCACAACTGTTGGATAAGAAGTGTTCTGGACCATTGATCACAACCCGTATCAGAGAATCGGGAATCAGGGTTTCGTGACTCCCATGAACAAGTGCATCAGAAACCCCGAAATAGAGAAATGCGATTTCCCGATACGAAAGATAGTGTGTGGGCCACCTCGAAAGATCAGAGCCGTCCATCTGGAAGGACGCGTGGCAAAGAATCGGGCACCGTCGGGAAATCGGAGATCCCGGTGACAAGGGATTTGCGCATTGTGAAATAGCGATGAAAGAAATCCCGATTGAATATGGACCATCAAATCCAGAAAAGATCAAGATCGTTGATTGCAGCTCGTATCGGAATTTTGGGGATCACGAATTTAAGAGGCAAAGAAATCGATACATAAGGAATCCCGAAACCCGATTTAAAAAGGGCACGTAGGGTTAATTCAAATTTTAAAAGGGGGTCTGATTTCCCCCAAGCAATAAATATGGGACCCGATGAGCGTTGAACTGTTCCTGAACCTAGGGGTTTAAGAAGGGGTCGATGGCCTTTCTACAGTGGTATAGAAGGCCAAGTAAGGACGGTGATAGGTGGCAGGGGTCTTCCTTTTGGAGGACGTGGAGGCCGTTTTCTGACAAAAGGGATAATTGACAGGTGACTAAGGTCATTTTGTGCAGGCCGTGTGGAAGGTTTGAGGATGGAGGAACCTCATTGTGGCAGATAGGCGGCAGATCTGCACTGATAGAGAGTTCTCGACCGTAGGTTGAACAACCACGAGAGCTGCAACATCATATCCAGGTTTAGTGACTTATTTAATGTGTGTTTAGGAAGCTTTTGCAACTGCCTGACAGTCTGTAGATCTGTGTTTACTCTAGAGATAATTTCTGTGGTTGTCATAGCCACTAGATGAAACTGCCTGATCCAGTGTGAAAATTAATTAAACATGGTCAACAGTGAGTATGAGGGTTAAACCGTTCAGTAGAAACTACTATTATCTTCAGGGGGTTGAAGCTCCCTTCCAGGAAAGGCTGGTAAACGAGAGAAGGTTGTAGCCTTCTGCAGGTAGAGGCCTGCGTACTAGTATAAGTCTGCACTAGTACACTGTTGTAGAATGTTTTGTTAATAATATTCATTGAGGACAGAGACAATGGCAGCGGTGGTTTTCTCCTGAGTTGGGTTTCCACCTTAAATCCTGGTGTTCATGTGTCTTATTCATCTGTGTTAGTTTACTTTGTTATTACTCCACTGAATTACTGTTTAATAGACAAATGATGAATGAATAAATTCATAATAAGATCTCTGATGTACTCTAGTTTTCATAAGAATATACTACAACTGGTCTCTATAAAGTAGACTAAGATTTTCAGTGAAAGAAAAGTGAAAAATCGATTGATAGCTCAAAACACTGATTCACCCCCCCCTCTCAGTATTTCTCAACAATTGGTATCAGAGCT
>ML778136.1:618644-655875 GCA_009831015.1 Picea engelmannii | reverse complement strand
GGTGCAATTGGAGTATGTTCCCTCCAAAGAACAAGTGGCTGATATCTTTACCAAACCTCTACCCAGGGAAGCGTTCGAATATCTACAAAAAAAAATGGGAGTAGTCTCTGCCATGCAGAGGATCAGGTCTAATTAAGTACATAAATCTCCATTGGTTGTAAGGTGTTAATGAGCATCTCTAAATGCTCTGGCTAAGGGGGAGCATTGATCATATGCAAAAGGTTATTCAGTAGATCCAGCATGGTTCAGGGGGAGCATGGCATTGTCCACTCTTTTCCATTGATGTCAAAGGGAGAGGAAGAGGAAGAGTATTGCCATCAATGACAAAGGGGGAGATTGTTGGAAATGTTTAACAGGTAGCATATGCTTGTCATTGATGGCAAGTACAGCAATGAAGATGGCATGTGTACAGGAAGAATGTACAAAGGATTGTTGGCATGCTTTTACAGGATAACATGCAAACAAAAGACAAAGTTCAGAGAGGCGAATGATCGCGCATAGACGTCGGAATCCTTTAAGGATTTGAGGAGAATAAGCTCAGGAGGCATAGTGTTCTTATACGCGCAAGGAGCACAGGAAATAGACCGAGAGCCATCATATCTCACTTGGAAATCCCGACAGCTGTTGGATCGGGAGGAGCTGCGCAGATGTTAAGGGCAGGAGTTGGCATGCAGAAGAAGTGATCTGCCCCACCAGATTGGAAGCGGATACTTGACAGCCGTCAGATCTGCAAAAGATGCGAGGGAGATAAGCCATCGGAGAATCGGGGATCGGGACTTTGAAATGTCCAATTCATTCGACAATGAAAACTCCAAAATCACGATATGTGATTTCGCGACTTGATCACAGTCATTAAAGCAAGCATGAATATCTGGATCGTTGATTCTTTTCATCGGAGAATTGGGAATCGGAGTTTCACAAGTCCCGTGAACAATGACAACGAAAATCCCAAAATCGCGATATGCAATTTCGCGATGTAATCACAGCCGTTGGATAAGAAGTGTTATGGACCGTTGATCACAGCCTGTATCGGAGAATCGAGAATCGAGGTTTCACGACTCCCGTGAACAAGTGCATCAGAAACCCCGAAATAGTGAAATGTGATTTCCCGATACGAAAGATAGTGTGTGGGCCACCTTGAAAGATCAGAGCCGTCCATCTGGAAGGATGCGTGGCAAAGAATTGGGCACCGTCGGGAAATTGGAGATCCTAGTGACAAGGGATTTGCGCATTATGAAATAGCGATGAAAGAAATCCCGATTGAATCTGGACAGTCAAATCCAGAAAGGATCAGGATCGTTGATTGCAGCTCGTATCGTAATTTTGGGGATCACGAATTTAAGAGGCAAAGAAACCGATACATAAGGAATCCCGAAACTCGATTTAAAAAGGGTGCGTAGGGTTAATTCAAATTTTAAAAGGGGGTACGATTTCCCCCGAGCAATAAATATGGGACCCGATGAGCGTTGAACTGTTCCTGAACCCAGGGGTTTAAGAAGGGGTCGATGGCCTTTCTACAGTGGTATAGAAGGCCAAGTAAGGACGGTGATAGGCGACAGGGGTCTTCCTTTTGGAGGATGTGGAGGTCATTTTCTGACGAAAGGGATAATCGACAGGTGACTGAGGTCATTTTGTTCAGGCCATGTGGAAGGTTTGAGGATGGAGGAACCTCATTGTGGTAGACAGGTGGCAGATCTGCATTGACAGAGAGTTCTCGGCCGTAGGTTGAACAACCACGAGAGCTGCAACATCATATATAGGTTTAGTGACTTATTTAATGTGTGTTTAGGAAGCTTTTGCAGCTGCCTGGCAGTCTGTAGATCTGTGTTTACTCTAGAGATAATTTCTGTGGTTGTCATAGCCACTAGATGAAACTTCCTGATCCAGTGTGAAAATTAATGAAACGTGGTCAACCGTGAATATGAGGGTTAAACCCTTCAGTAGAAACTACTATTATCTTTAGGGGGTTGAAGCTCCCTTCCAGGAAAGGCTGGTAAATGAGAGAAGGTTGTAGCCTTCTGCAGGTAGAGGCTTGCGTACTAGTATGAGTCTGCACTAGTACACTGTTGTAGAATGTTTTGTTAATAATATTCATTGAGGACAGAGACAATGGCAGCGGTGGCTTTCTCCCAAGTTGGGTTTCCACCTTAAATCCCGGTGTTCATGTGTCTTATTCATCTGTGTTAGTTTACTTTTTTATTACTGCACTTAATTATTGTTTAATAGACAACTGATGAATAAATAAATTCATAATAAGATCTCTAATGTACTCCAGTTTTCATAAGAATATACTACAACTGGTCTCTATAAAGTAGACTAAGCTTTTCAGTGAAATAAAAGTGAAAAATCGATTGATAGCTCAAAACACTGATTCAGCCCCCCCCCCCTCTCAGTATTTCTCAACACCTTCAATTGATCAAATAAATCATCAATCCTTGGCAGAGGATACTCATTCTTTACAGTCACTTTATTAAACTGTCTGAAATCAATGCACAATCTTAATGTTCCATCTTTATTCTTCATGAACAACACTGGGGCACCCCAAGGTGACACACTTGGGCGTATATACCCCTTCTTCAGAAGTTCTTCAAGATGCATTTGCAACTCTTTCAGCTCTGGTGTACTCATTCTGTAAGGAGTCTTTGACATTGGAGCTGCTCCAGGCATTACATTTATAGAGAAATAAATATCTCTTTTTGGGGGTAGTCCTGGTACTTCCTTGAACACATATTCAACTTATTCTAGGACTGTATGATCTTCCAAATTTGGCACCTTATCTTTAGGTGTCTCTTCCATATGAGTTGCAAATATTTGACACCCTTTTCTATAACATTTCTTCAACTGCAATGCTGAAATTTCTCCAATGGTTACTGCCCTAGGAATTCCTTGCACTTTCCTTAGGTACCCTTCCTCATCCAAGCAAGTAAATGCCTTGTTATGAAAATCTAGGATAGTATGGTGTTGGTCCAACCAATCCATCCCAATTAGATATGTAGAAATTTCAATACAGATTAAGTATTTCCTGCGATTCTCATGATCTAACAATTATACGCCACTGTTAAATACATAATCGCTTCTGCTATTATTCTTGTGGAAAATTAAACCACGATCACAACCATGATCACAAAGTGAAATATCAAGAACACATAACACATAAGTTTTTACTGGGAAAGAATAAAGCTAAAAATGCCACTATCATATATTATGTATATCATGAATCATGAAACAATCTCATACAAAACTCTAGTCCAAGAACTCTTAGTACAATACAATCGTCTCACACTGTCATACACAAATTAGCAAATACACGTGCCAATTCTCTGTGTCCAGACAACCTTCCTCCTCTACACAATCTCTGCAATTGGAATTCTCACAATAAATCAAATTGCCTTGTTTTCACATGCTCATGAGAATATCCATGCATGTGTGATCAAATCAAAACTGATAGCCAAACTGTCCCTTTCACCTGTTATCTCAACTGGGTCTCCACTGGATCTGACATGCATGTAGTTAACCGTTGTGAATATTCAGTTGCATATGAGTTCATTGATTAACTGAACTCTCACTAGTGCATGTTTAGTTACAACTAGTACAACTGATCTTAACTCACTTAACTACACTTATAATTTTGTCACAACTCCAACTCACTCATTTATGAATGAAATAATAGATTAATATTTATTGTCCAATTTATTTAAGGGAAAAGTAAATTAGACACATGTTTCTTGTTGACTTTTCAACACTCCCTCTCAACAAGAAAGGGATTATCCTTCACCCCAATCCTGTTTCTATGATATTCAAATTTTCTCCTGGTGAGTGGCTTCATCAAAATGTCTACATCCTGATCTTCTGTAGGAATGTATTGAAGCAACATGATCTTCCGCTGCACACAATCTATGAGATGATGATACCAGATATCTATATGCTTAGATCTGTCATGAAACATAGGATTAATCGTGAGTTTAATGAAACTCTAATTATCACAATAAATCACTGTCGGATCTAAATGAGAACCAAACAAACCAACCAAGATCTTTCTCATCCAGGTAGCCTCACATGCAGCTTGAATCGTTGCCATGTATTCCGCTTTCGCTGAACTAAGTGCAACATATATCTATTTCCTACTGTACCAAGAAACAGTTGTAGATCCGATACTAAATATCCACCCTGATGTGCTCTTTCTGTCCGTTGGGTTGCCCACCCAATCTGCATTCGTGAAGCCATGGAACTTCACCTCATCCATCTATCTGTACCATAATCCTTACTCAGATGTGCCCTTCAGATATCTGAGGACATGCTTACCCACCATCCAAAAGAGTTTGGTAGGCTTAACCATCGCTTGAATTAGTTGGTTAACCACATAGAAAATGTCTGGTCTCGTGTTCACTAAATACATTAGCGAACCCACTAACTATCAATAGACAATAGCATCCACTACCTCTCTAGAAGTAGCATTCTCTTTCCTCCAATTTCCTGGAAGAGAAGTATTGTAACACACCCACTACGGGAGCTAAGATTTTCTGTCTTTTTATTTCTTCTTCATTGTCGAGGGATAGAGTTCCCAAATTCTTACGAGGTTCTGGCATAGGCTAGGTCTTCCAATCAGGACCTTCACCCAACCAATTCACAGTTTCTTTTGTTGAAAATCCTTCGTGTACAATTCATGCACCAGGTGTAGGATTTACTTCCATGTGTCCATCGGTTGTGACCCCAGGCTATTTCAAGAGACACTTTTTTCATTTCAGGACTTCAGAAATTGAGACTTCGAAATACAAAGGAGCCAAGTCCTTCGACATCCCGAAACCCGAAATCCTATTCACACCAAGCCTGCTCCGGGCTTTCACCTACCGAGACTTCGTGTACTGGGATTTCGCGATGTATGAAGATGAGGGTTCATACTCTTCGGTTTCCCGGGTGCCACAACACCGAAACCCATATATCTATTAGGCTCATTTCAGGGTTTCGCAAGTTGGGAGTTTGCGATATGCGAAGAAAAGAGGCTTTCCCTTGGGTATCCAAGGTGCCGAAATGCCAAAACACCAAACTCTAGCCATGCTATACCATTTCAAGGTTTCTCACATCGATATTTTGCGATATGGGAGGACTAGGGGCCTCACATATAGGATATTCAGGAGCCGAAACTCTGAATCTCATATATCCACTAAACTCACTTTGGGGTTTCGCAAGTCAAGATTTCGCGATGTGCGATGACAAGAGGTCTCACATCTGATTTTTCTGGGAGACAAAACTCTGAAGCTCATGTACATATGCTATGCTCGTTTCAGGGTTTCGCAAGTCGAGATTTCATGATGTGCGATGACAAGAGGTCATGCATATGAGTTTCCCGAGAGCCAAAACTTCGAAGCTCATGTATATACACTATGCTCATTTCGGGGTTTCACAAGTCGGGATTTCGCGATGTGCGATGACAAGAGGTCACGCATTTGAGTTTCTCGGGAGCCGAAACTTTGAAATGTCGATATATATATATATATATATATATATATATATATATATATATATATATATAATATACATAACGCTAAGTTCATTTCGGGGTTTCGCAAGTTGGGATTTTGGGATTGACGAGTACAAGAGACTTTCCCTTAGATATCCCGAGTACCGAAACACCGTATCTCATCCGCGCTATTATCATTTCGGGGTCTCACAAGTCAGGATTTCAAGACTAGCGATTACAAGAGAACTTACCTTTAGGTATCCCAGATGCTGAAACATTGAAATTTCAAGGCTCTAATCATGCTACACTATTTCGGGGTTTTTCAAGTGGGGATTTCGGGACTGGTGAGTACAAGGGAACTGACCCTTGGGTTTCCCAGTTGCTGAAACATAGAAACACCAAGACTTATCCATGCTAGACCTTTTCGGGGTTTCATACTTTGGGAATTCGTGATTGGCGAGTACAAGGGAACTGACCCTTGCATTTCCCCATTGCCAAAACACCGAAACACCAAGACTTACGCACGCTAGACCTTTTCAGGGTTTCATACTTTGGGATTTCATGATTGGTAGGTACAAGGAAACTGATCCTTGGGTTTCGCAGTTGCCGAAACACCGAAAGACCAAACTCTAAGGGAACTATTCTTGTTGGTGCAAGGTCTCCATACTTAGGCCGTAAAATCCTTCAACAGATCCTTGGGTAATTATCACCAGGCTTGGGGACATGACTGGAATACCTTCTTAACTTATCAAGCTATGAACTCTGTGAAAGGGGCGAGGTAAGCTTAGATGTTTTCTTAAACGATAGTCCTTTCAAGGAACTCACGCCGACTTGGGAATAGTGAGGGAACCTTCCCAGAAGGAGGTGCCTTCAGGGAAATCCAACCAAGACATCACGTGAGTCAAGTAAATGGGACAGATCTCCCGAGAATGGACTTAGAATCTGAACTTGTTCAATGTATATGTATGCATATATAAATGAACTGAATATGTCCATACAAGTATAAGCATGCATCCATCTTTTCTGATCAAACACAAGGAAAACATTTCTATACAGAAACCATTCATAAGTGCACAACCATGAGCATGCGTTCTAGGAACATTCAATTTGAAATACAGGACATAATTACTTATTAGAAAACACCATATGTAATGCAACTGCTGAGAGGGGTGCTCGTTTCCACCCAACCGTAGGCTCAATGACTCCAAATGTATTTAACACTAGCCACCCCCGAGTTAGACCATGATGCTTTGAGACTCAGTCTCTTACTTCCTGCTTGTCGAAAGTCCAGGATGAAGGTTACTCTCCTTCTCCTCTGCTCATGACTCCCTGTATTTTTTGGAGTTCCTGTGGTTCTTCTTTCATGATTCCTGTCGCATGCCCCCCTCCATGAACTTCCTTTCTTGCTTTGTCCTGCAAGGTTGCATGTGGCACAAATTCCCCTGTAGTGGTCAGGTCTGAGGGCTTCTACGGATGGGAGGTTCACCCCCATCCCCTCATTAACTCATGAGGGGCCTCCCCACCTACCATCCTGGTGAGTAATTCACTCCAGGGCCAAAGAGTAGCTTTGGTCTTTGAGCCAGTAAAGACCAACACGGTATTGGTTCGGTGGAAGTTAACGCCACCATTCTAGGTGCCTTCCACCACCTTTCATCATCCATCATGGTCTCTTTTTCAACACATCACACTCTCAGTAGTCATGAAACATATGTATACACCCATCATTTACATTCATCGACCCTTTTATACAGGGTCCATCAAATCACACATTCACATCTTGGAGTTTGCCATAGTTCTTGGCCAATATAGTTATTTTAAAGACTAGGGGAAATAGGGTGTTACAATTCCCTACCCCTTAAAGGAACACTATCCTCGATGTTCTATCTATCAATAGAACATGTAAGTACAAAATTAAACAAAATCGGATATGCCTGTTTCATGGCATCTTCCATTTCCTAGGTAGCCTCATCCGGGCCAAAATGTTTCCACTGCACCTTGACCTGTGCAATGGTTCGGTTCCTGAGAGGGGTTTCCTTTCTGTCTAGTATGCATTGAGGTTCTAGTAGGAATTCTCCCTCTGGTTCCACCTGGATCACAGACCAATCAATTATATTATTAGAATCATGTACATATTTCTTCAATAATGAAACATGGAAAACATTATGTGCTTTTACTGTGGGAGGAAGTTCTAGCCTATAGGTTATAGGTACCACTCTATCTAGAACCTCAAAGGCTCGACAATATCGAGGTACCAACTTGGCACATGCTCCCATCTTCAGGGAAATCTTCCTGGGCCTAACCCTGAGGTATACGTGGTCTCCCGCCTTGAACTCTCTTGGAGTTCTCCTTTGGTCTGCGTAACTTTTCTGTCGGTTCTGAGCAACCTTTAGATTTTGTTTTATCTGAAACACTTGTTGTTCCATTTATTTCAATGTGTCAGGTCCAATAGTAACTCTATTTACGAGATTACTCCAACTGACTGGAGTATTGCATGACCTACCATAGAGGACTTCGAAAGATCTCGTCTTCAGGGATTCTTGGTAGCCGTTGTTGTAGGCGAATTCCACTAGTGGCAGGTATTCTTCCCACTTTTTGGGTTGATGCATAACATGCATCTTGAGCATGTATTCTAATATTTGGTTCACCCTTTCCATATATCCATCGGTTTGAGGGTGATAGGCTGTGCTAAATAGTAACTTGGTCTCCAAACCAACCATCAGTGATTTCCAAAAGTTGGAAGTAAATTTCGTGTCTCTGTCAGACACGATCTCTTTCGGCATACCATGCAGTCTGAATATCTCCTTCATGAATACGTTGGCGATGTCTATTTCCTTACAATTCGACTTGACGGGGATAAAATGAGTGGACTTGCTCAATTTATCCACCACTACCATGATGGTGTCATTCTGTTTGTTCGAGGTTGGTAATCCGATGATGAAATCCATGGAGATGGTTTCCCATTTCCATTCAGGGATTGGTAGATGTTGTAATAATCCTGCTGGGTGTCGGTGTTCTGATTTTACCTGTTGGCATTCTATGCATTTGGCTACGTACTCAGCTATGTCTTTCTTAATCCAGGCTAATATAATTGTTTCCTGGTGGTTGTGATTATCTTTTGGTATCCTGGATGACCGATGTAGGGTATTTTGTGCAGTTCATCCATTATGAACCTCTTCAAGTCATCACAATATGGGATATACAATCTGTTTCTGTAAGTGAGCAGACCTCCTTCCATCATCTGGTATCCTCCATATTTTATCCCTGTGGGTTCTTGTTGCAGGTACGAGGTCACGGTCTAGAATAATGTGTCTATCTCTTGTGCATTTCTGAATCTTTCCTTGACATCCGTCTCATAGGTTCTTACCACTGCCAGGTGAATTGTTTTCATGCTTGTACTAAGGGCATCGACCACACTATTTTCCTTTCCCTTAATATGTTTGATTTTAAAATCAAACTCGTTGAGGAGGGCCATCCATCTAGCTTGTTTGGCATTGAGATTTGGCTGTTCAAATAGATATCATAATCCACAGTGGTCTGTCACAAGTACAAATTTTCTTCCGAGGAGGTAATGCCTCCACATTTTCAAGGCGTGCACTATGGCGGAAAACTCTAGATCATGGGTCACATAGTTGACTTCGTGCTCATTCAATTTTTGGGATTCATTACAGATCACACTTCCTCCCTGCATAAGGACTACTCCGAGCCCTTCCTTATATGCATCAATGCACACGAGGAAGTCATCTTTGGAATCAGAGATCTTCAATACGGGTGCGTGGGTCAGTAGATGTTTCAGGGTGTGAAATATTTCTTCACATTTTTGTGTCCACGTGAAATTTGTCCCCTTCTTCTGGAGGGTAGTGATTGGAATCCCAATTTTAGAGAATCCTTTTATAAATCTCTTATAGTATCTTGCCAAGCCCATAAAGGATCTAATATCCGAAACATCCTTTGGGGTAGGCCATTCCATGATAGACCTGATCTTGTCAGGGTCTACCACTACCCCTTCTTCAAATAGGACATGACCCAAGTAATGTATCTACTTCTGGAAAAAGTCACACTTGCTAAATTTGGCATAGAGATGATGTTCTCTTAGCACTTGAAGCACAAGCCTAAGGTGTTCCTCATGTTCCTCTCTATTCTTGGAGTAAATTAATATGTCGTCAATAAAAACCAACACAAATTTTTCTAAGAATTTGTTGAGCACATTGTTCATCAAGCACATAAAAGTGGCAGGGGCATTGGTCAATCTGAATGGTACTACCACAAACTCGTAGTGACCATATATCGTCCTGAAGGCAGTTTTATGGATGTCTTCACCCTTGATTCGGACTTGATGGTATCCAGATATCAAGTCAATCTTCGAGAATATAGAGGCACCTCCCAATTGATCAAACAAGTCATCGATCCTGTGTAAGGGGTACTTGTTATTTATGGTTACCTTATTGAGTTGTCTATAATCTATACACAGTTGGAGGGCACCATCTTTCTTTTTCACAAATATGATTGGTGCTCCCGATGGAGACATGCTAGGATGGATATAGCCTCTATCCATCATTTCTTTCAATTGTAATTTAAGTTCAACTAGCTCAGGTGTGCTCATCCTGTAGGGTGTCCTAGACACTGGCACCACTCCTGGTGCAGGTTCTATTGAGAAGTCGATGTCCCTTCTCGGAGGTAAACCCGATACCTCTTCCAAAAATACATCTCTGTATTCTCTCAGTGTGGGGTGGTCTTCGAGGCTTGGTTTGTCACCTTCAATTGCTTTCAACATCTGTATTGCATATAGTGGACATCCTTTTTTGCAATACTTTCTCATTTGAAGAGATGATATTTGTCTCACCGAGACAGGTTTTTGGATCCCTTGGAGGGTTATTTTTCTTCCTTCTTCTCTCACACATTCCAAGGTTTTATGGTAACAGTCCAGTTTGGCTTTATGGGTGGCTAGCTAGTCCATACCAATCAACAGATCATACGATCCTAGGGGTAATATGTTAAGGGTTGCTTGGGTGGGGAATTGATCTAAAAATGAAGAAGACTTGAAATCTTGAAATTATTTGCAAGTAAATTTTATGTGTTAAAAGCAAATGGATCAACTTTGCGACACATTAATTAAAGGATTACTCATGCAAGATACAAATGAACAACAACATAATCAAAGAACATAAGCACATAAACACATCAATTGATAAAGCAGTTCACCCCTCTCTTGGGCTACATCTCCTGGTCCAGCTTCCAATGGATCATTATTATTAATTGCTCAAAGTGCTCAAAAACATGCTTTAAAATGCTCAAACTGACCAACAGACTGCTCCAATGGCTTCAGAGCATCCAAAAACCCCTGGTTGGGCTTTTTTGGCACCTCGTTTGGCCAAAAAACGAAGAAGTTAGGCCTCCTGGAAGTCCCCCCTTCAAGCTTGCTGTCTCTACATCTACAAAACACACCCTTGTCCCATGAACCTAGAACACACGCAACTTAAAGAGTGAAAACCCAGCACCAGGCACAGTCGCACCAACGGTGCGAACTGTAGGATGGTTATGGGCGCGCCAGCCCCTAACCGCCTAACACTCGGGCATATGGTCACCATCCGACCTTGGGCTAGTGCAAAAGAGGGCTAATTGTTGAAACTGTTCCAACTTCCCTCACGCTCCTGGTTGTGGTCACATGCAACATAATAGAACCGCGGGCTTAAACCATTGACAACACAAATACTGCGTGCCATTTCACGGAGGGAATGGTCATATACATAAACCATGCGACCGGGGCTAGACTCCATATCAAATCGTTTGAAATTCCCATGCAATACACTATGGTATGGTCATATGTATGAATAGTAGAACCACGGGTCGGGGCTAAGCCCCGGCCCGACCCCCCACCAAATATTACACAACATAAACTTAAATAAATAAAATCTCATATACATAAAAAGGAATGCCATGTGGGCTAGTGGTAGCCCACACTCTGCCAAATCGTATAGCCATGGGGGAGGTCTGAGGTTCGACCCCACAGACTCCATACAATTTTAACAACAACCAAAAACCAATACCGGGGTGCCATGTGGCAACCCATGACTGGCCCACGTGGCACCCAATCACTTGTCCAAATGATGCCATGTGTCACAATACCATTCGCCCTCAACTACCATACAAACACTGCCACATAATCTCATGCCACGTCAGCCCGTACAGACTGTACGGACTGTATAGTCAACATCCTTTTTTTTCTTGTTTGACATTCTGAATAGATTGCGATATCTCTCACTCCTGATGTCCATTTGAGACGAAACGAGTTGCATTGGGTTCGCAACGATGAGGCCTGCGCTCTCGTCTAGTTTGAAGCGATTCCGAGCACTTTGAATTTTTGAGCAAAATTTGATCCCCTGATCACACCTCCCCATTGGGATGCTTTTGGACCTCCAAAAGACTATTTTCAGTCTATGTGAAGATGAGGGTATAGTTTCCTCACCCTTCCAACCTCAATCCACTTGGATTTTCTTGGATTTGTCCCTTTAAGACCAACTCGAAGATATTCCACATTTCCTCATTTTGAAGTTCACATTCTCCTGTCAAGGATGGTGTCTTCATGCAGTTCTGTAAGATACTCTGGGGAAAAATCATCTATAGAAGGAATCTGAACATGCTCTCCTCGATCATCAATCAATGTAGGCTCATACAATTTCAAATTCTCAACATTAACAACTGCATACATCTGCATATAAGGAGGCAAATCTAAACGAAAGGCATTGTTACCAATCTTGTCGATAATCTTGAAAGGACCATATCGAATCGGTTTCAAATTTTTACCTTCTCCTTTAAGTCTCTCCTTACTGATGTAAATCCAAAATTCATCTCCAACCTGGAAACTGTGATCAACACGATGCTTGTCATGTCTCGTCTTGTACTTGGCCTGACTCTTTTCCAACTTCTCTTGCACCACTTGATGTATCGACTGAATTTGTTCAATGAACTTTTCTTCCCTATCAATGTCATATTGACCATCGATAGCAATATCCTTCCCAATTATAAAATATAAAGGAGACTTGGGAAAATAGCCAAAACATGCTTCAAATGGTGACATTTGAGTCGAAGAGTGCTTAGCTCGATTGCAGGCATGTTAAATGTAGTGTAAATGCTCATCCCAAAGTTTAGGATGCTTGCTGCAATAAGCACGAAGAAGATGCACCACTGTTCGATTTACCACCTCTGTCTGACCATCTGTTTGTGGATGAAAAGCTGTGCTTTTTTTAAGTTTGGTGTCCATGAGTGCCCATAAACTCGACCAAAAACTTCCAACAAATCGAGAATCTCGATCAGAAATAATGGACTTAGGCAATCCAAAATGCACCCAAACATTTTGAAAGAACATCTGTGTCATTTGTTATGCTGTTACCTGCTTAGTACAAGGCATCAAAATACACATCTTGCTAAATTGATCAACCACAACATAAAGATAATCATGATTTCATCTCGACATAGGTAAACCACCTACAATATCCATGGAAATACTTTCCCAAGGTTGAGAAGGAACTGGAAGTGGAGTATACAAACCCAACTTTCGATTGATAGGTTTACTTGTGGCACACAATGAACATCCTCGAACATATCTTGAAACACTTTCATTCATTTTAGGCCAGTAACAGTACCTTTGCAAATTATCCATTGTCTTGCCTACACCAAAATGACCAGAAATAAGAGAAGAATGCGCTTCTCTTATAATGTTGATTCTTTCCCCCTGTGGAATACACAACTTGCCAAGATGATACAAGAGATTATTATGCACACGATAATCCAATTCTTCAACATGGTTAGAGTGGCACAAAGTTTCATACACTTCTTTGAAATCAGTATCTAAATCATATTGCTCCACATAAATTTCATCCATTATAGGACTATGCTTAAGAATAACTGAAGCACTAATAATAGGGCTTGAAAGCATATCAACGACTTTGTTAAAAATGCCCTTCTTATACCTGATGACCAAGTGAAACTGTTGAAGAAAACCCATCCATCTGAAGTGCTTAGCTTGCTGTAGCTTTGTCTGTGATTGTAAGTATTGCAGTGTTTGATGATCGGTGTGAATAATGGTTTCTTTCCCCAACAAATAATGTTTCCATTTTTTTACACTTTGAACCAATGCATACAATTCCTTATCATAAGTAGGATAATTAATCACGGCACCATTAAAAGTCTCAGAATGAAAACAAATGGGCTTACCATACTGTAGCAAAACTGATCCCATTGCATAATTGCTTGCATCTGTTTGGATTTCAAAAGGTTGCCTTAAATTTGGAAGTGGAAGAACAGGCACTGAACTGATCTTTTCTTTCAAAGTATCAAAAGCCTTCTGTTGCTTACCTCCCCATTGGAAAACCTGCTTGACACTTGTCACAGCATGTAATGGAGCTGCAATGGAAGAAAAGTTGGCAATAAACTTCCTCCAATATTGGGTTGCTCCCAAAAAACTTCTTACCTCTGTCACATTGCTGGGCCTAGACCATTCCAAAATGAATTTGACCTTGGAGGGATCAATTTTTAATTCGCCTCCACCAACAATATGCCCTAAGTAAATAAGTGAAGTTTTGCCAAATTCACATTTGGACAATTTCAAAAACAACTGTTCTTTTCTCAAAACATCCAAAACTTGTTTCACATGTTCAACATGATCTTCATGAGATTTTCTAAAGATCAAAATATCATCTAAGTAGACAATAACACAATCATCCAGAAAAGGCCTTAAGACATCATTCATAACTCTCATGAAAGTAGCAGGTGTATTGCAAAGTCCGAAAGGCATTACCATCCATTCAAACAAACCTTGCTTAGTTTTAAAAGTTGTCTTCCATGTGTCTCGCTCGACAATTCTGATATGATGATATCCTCTTCTCAAATCTAACTTAGTGAAATATTTAGCATCTTTTAATTGATCAAGCAAATCATCAATTCTAGGAAGAGGATAATGATTCTTAATTGTAATTTTGTTCAAAGCCCTGAAATCAACACACATACGCCACATACCATAATTCTTTGAAACTAACACAATTGGAGATCAACATGGCGATGAACTTGGTACAATAACCCCTTTTTCGAGCAACTCCTGGATTTGTTTTTTAATATCATCATTTTCCATAACTAACATTCTATACATACCAATGTTTGGAAGAGGACAATTTTGCTGCAATTGAATTTCATATTGGATTCCTCTTTTCGGAGGTAATCCCTTAGGTTCTTTAAACATTTCATCATACTGATTAACAACTTCAAATAGATTGGATTTTAACTTTGTATCACAACCTTGAAATGCTTCGTTTTCAATATGTTCTTTAGGTTTAATCATTAAGAGAACAAAATTCTTACTAGCATTAACTAATCTCTTCATTTGTCCCGCATTTATAAGTGATAAATTCATCTTCTTTGTGTGGGATATAACAATGTATTCAACTCCATCTTTAAACAAATGATACTTATTCTCATGACAATGAAAAATAACTTTCCTATCGTACAAATATTGGCTTCCCAACACAATACCACATATATCCAACGGAATCACATCAAGCTCTACCTCATCAACGAAATTTGCAATGATAACAAACCTAAGTTTACACCTTCTTGTTACTTGTAACTTAGAATTATCACATATCCAACCAAGAGGGTATGGCTTAGGATGTGGACTTGTTTCCAACTTAAGTTTCTTAACAGTTTCTTCGAGGTTTTCTTGAGATCCAGTATCAAATAGAGTCTCTATCTTAGTATGCTTTGAAACAACCCTTATGTGAAAAAGTTCAATTCTTTCTTTTTCTTGTTGAGTTACATTGACATTATTTGAAGAACTAGTACTTTCTTTAGAACCATTACCTTGATAACCCATGGTTGTGATCTTCGTTTCATCACTCGAATCCGAACTTAAATCCTGTTGAACAATTGCAGCAGTCTTTGACTTCCCTTTGTTGTTGTTGCCAAACTTTTTGGGTCTTCTTTCAGGATGAAGTTTCCAACAATGGTCTTCATCATGGGCATCTTTTGAACAATGTTTACATGTGAATTTTTCTCCCTCTTTCTTAACAACAACATTCTTTCTGCCATTTCCCTTGAACTTATTCTTTCCTTTGTCTCCATGGCTGAAAGTCTTCTTGTTACCCTCATGAGTGTCATTCCTTCCTCTTGCTTCCAAATGAGTAGCTTGAACACAAACTTTATCTAGATTTTAAGGATTAAACATGAGTATAGTATGTCTCAAATAACTATGTAAAGCTCCAATGTATTTGAGTAAAGTTTCTTGTGAAGACAATTCTACTCCCAAAACCAAAGCTCTTCTCCTAAATTCTTGAGTAAAGATTTGCACACTCTGTCCTTTAGCTTGTCTAAAAGTTTTCCATTCCATAGTAGCCTTTTGCTTATATGCCAATGGATACAATTGTTTTTTAATTGCAACAATAAAATCATTCCAAGAAATTAAAATTTTACCATGCTTCTTCATGTCCTCCTGAGTCTTGGATTCCCACCAAATAAGTGCTGCACTATCCAATCTTAACGAAGCAAGCTGAATTTTGGTTTCATCATCTTGAATTTTTTATATTCTACAATATACCTCAATTTGACCTATCCAATTATCTAACTTCTCAGCATTAACTTCTCCATTGTATATTGGCAATTCAAATTTTATTTCAAGCTTTAATGAAGGAATTTGCGAAGGAGTTTTACCATGTCCCTTTGGAGAATTCGGAAGAGGTCTTGAATTGGTAGAAGAAGAAGAAGAAGAAGAAGAAGAAGAAGAAGATGGAGGAGAGGGTGGTGGAGAAGCACCATTCCCTCCATTTCCATTTGGAGTTTTGTCACCACGGCTTCCCTTATGCTTTGAAGGGTTGGAGCCTTTACCTTGCAACAATGCATTCCTTTCCATCAAGATTTTCATCATCTCTTTCATCTCCATGGTAGCCTTTCTGAGATCTTCATCTTCTGCAGGAACGTGTTCATGACTTTCTTCATGAGCCATACTTGGTGAATGCCACCTTGAAACTTGCGGTGATTGTTTATGATTCCTCCTTGAAGGATGAGAGCTTGGCTCCACAAGTTGACCTTCTCCTCTTGTGAGTTTCAACCTTGTGAGAATCAGAAACAAAACACTTGCAAAATAATCAAGTCTTCAAAAACCAGTGCTCTGATACCAACTTGATCTAAAAATGAAGAAGACTTGAAATCTTGAAATTATTTGCAAGTAAATTTTATGTGTTAAAATAAAATGGATCAACTTTGCGAAACATTAATTAAAGGATTACTCATGCAAGATACAAATGAACAACAACATAATCAAATAACATAAGCACATAAACATAGCAATTGATAAAGGAGTTCACCCCTCTCTTGGGCTACATCTCCTGGTCTAGCTTCCAATGGATCATTATTATTAATTGCTCAAAGTGCTCAAAAACATGCTTTACAATGCTCAAACGGACCAACAGACTGCTCCAATGGCTTCAGAGCGTCCAAAAACCCCTGGGTGGGCTTTTTCGGCACCTTGTTTGGCCAAAAAACGAAGAAGTTAGGCCTCCTGGAAGTCCCCCCTTCAAGCTTGCTGTCTCTGCATATACAAAATGCACCCTTGTCCCATGAACCTAGCACACACACAATTTAAAGCGTGAAAACCCAGCACTGGGTGCAACCGCACCAACGGTGCGAACTATAGGACAGTTATGGGTGCGCCAACCCCTAACTGCCTAGCACTCGGGCATATGGTCACCATCCTACCTCGGGCTAGTGAAAAAGAGGGCTAACCATTGAAATCGTTCCAACTATCCCCGTGCTCTTGGTTGCGGTCACATGCAACATAATAGAACCGCGGGCTTAAACCATTGACAACACAAATCCCGCACGCCATTTCACGGAGGGCATGGTCATATACATAAACCATGCGACCGGGGCTAGAATCCATGTGAAATCATTTGAAATTCCCACACAATACACTATGGTATGGTCATATGTATGAACAGTAGAACCACAGGTCAGGGCTAAGCCCCGACCCGACCCCCTGCCAAATATTACACAACATAAACTTAAATAAATAAAAGCTCGTATACATAACAAGGACTACCGTGTGGGCTAGTGGTAGCCCACACTCTACCAAATCGTATAGCCATGGGGGAGGTCCGGGGTTCGACCCCCATGGACTCCATACAATTTTAACAACAACCAAAAACCAATACCGGGGTGCCACGTGGTAGCCCATGACTGGGCCACATGGCACCCAATCACTTGTCCAAATGATGCCACGTGTTAGAATACTATTCGCCCTCAGCTACCAACCAAACACTACCACATCATCTCATGCCACATCAACATATGGTCGTACGGCCCTACCACGTCAGCCTGTACGGACTGTACAAACTGTACAGTCAGCATCCTTTTTTTTCCTGTTTGACATTCCGAACAGATTGCGATATCTCTCGCTCCCGACGTTCATTTGATATGAACTGAGTTGCGTTGGGTTCGCAACGACGAGGCCTACGCTCTCATCTAGTTTGAAGCGATTCCGAGCACTTTGAAATTTTGAGCAAAATTTGATCCCCTGATCAGGAATTTGCCCATAACGAATTGGCAGGTTGGTATGACCTCCACTATCCTTCTTTTGGTGCCAGTGGATAACTGTACCAACCAAGGCTTGGTGTTTTTATGTGGCTATAGTTTACATTTATCAACAGCCTTAGGGGCTATATAACTCAAATTTAAACCAGGGTCAATTAGAATAGACACTAGATGGTTGGTGATCATACCTTTGATTTCCACCATTGAAACTTGGTGGCCAGCTTGGTTATTATCCAAGGCTGCATAAATTTTTGGTATGCACCTGGCCACGTTATTGACGGTGGTAGCTTCTTGAATGTTTTAAATTCTTTAGCTGTTCTGTTGTCGGTGAGAGCAGACCCTTAGTAGATGTTCTTCTCCACAACCCCAACATTTCAAAGGTTCTCTCTTTGGGTTATCAGTCTTTACTGGGACAGATCCAGAAAGTTTATTTCTTCCCAAGGAGGGAAAGTTCTGGTGGTGTACACTTTGGGCTGGGAAGCTCATCCTTGAGTTATTTTTATAGTCCTTAAATCTTGGGGATTTAAACCCCTTTTTTCTGGAATCCCGAACTATTCTTCTGCTTCCAGCCTTCGCGAGGTCCTTTCCGAGACCCAAGCTGTTCATAACAATATCTTGCCTTTCGGATAGTACCTTCTAGGGTCTTTGGTTTGTCAAATTCAATCCTATTCTAATAGTCCTTAGGTAGTCCACTGATGAATCATTGCACCTTTTCCTTTTCTACTTTTATATAGGGTACATACCTCATCAAATCGAGGAATCGACTGACATATTCCTCTATGGTGAGTTTCCCCAGCTTGAGTTCATAGAATTCTTTAGTCTTTTCGTCGAAGTATTTTTCCGACAGATATTTTTCTTTGAAGTATTTCTCAAACCGTTCCCAATACATGTCTTCTTCATGAATCCCTTTTACATTCTTAAGGTTTCCCCACCAAATGGAATCCTTTCCATTCAAGTTGAAGGTGGCTACTCGGGCCTTCAAGTTTTCTGAGAAATCATGGACTCTGAAAAAATTATTTAGTCCAGGCAGCCAGGCCTCCGCTTCCTCTTCTTTCTTTATTTCACTATCGAAGGAGGGTGGTTTTGCCTTCTTGAACTCTTCGAGATTATTACTCTTGGAAAGTTTTTGCTTCTTTCATTTTCTTCGAGAATGAGAACTAGTTCTGCTGCTAGAAGATCCCTCTGGGTTGATAGCTTCCTTTCCAGAAGAATTGTCCGACACTTGTCCCTTATCTCTGGGGTGGAACTTTCTCGAGGTGCTCCTTTAAGTGTGGTCACTGACATGACCACGTTTCTATGTCTTAGGTTCATGTTGCAATTGTCTTTGTATGTCGGATAAGCTCTGCAGTAAAACTGCATTAATTTCCATTTGCTTCTCTTGCTCTTTTATCATCCTCTCGTTGTCATCCTTGCAACTATGCAATTCGACCATGAGGCTCCTCACAGTCTCAGCTAGATTTGGAGGGATCCCTACCGCCCTCCTTTTTTCAGACTCTTTGTCTCTATTGTGGGATCCCTCCCCCACTTCATGGTGAGTTACCATTCTATACACCTGTAATTTTCTGCGGTTGATCTTCCGCTTGTGTGCAAAAGAAAAACACTGGTTGTTAGTCAATATTTATATTCATTTATGACTAGTACATAATTTATATTTTTTCACATGCACACACACAATAGGAGTTTTCATTCTTAACCTTCACTTATGATTAAGGGGGTTAAGATAGAGGGTTACTCCTTTCTGGAGTCTCTGCGCAACTCGTTCATGAGCCCAATCAGGCCAAGTGTTGTAACCATGCTCTTATACCAATTTGTCACACACCCACTATGGGAGCTAAGATTTTTTGTCTTTTTCTTTCTTCTTCATTGTCAAGGGACAGAGTTCCCAAATTCTTACGAGGTTATGGCGTAGGCTAGGTCTTCCAATCGGGACCTTCACCCAACCAATTCATAGTTTCTTTTGTTGAAAATCCATTGTGTACAATTCACGCACCAGGTGTAGGATTTACTTCCACGTGTCCATCGGTTGTGACCCCAGGCTAAGTCAAGAGGCACTTTTCGCATTTCAAGACTTCAGAAACCGAGAGTTTGAAATACAAAGGAGTCGAGTCCTTCGACATCTTGAAACTTGAAAGCCTATTCACACCAAGCATGCTCCGAGATTTCACCTACTTGGAATTTGCGTACCAGGATTTCGTGATGTATGAAGACGAGGGTTCATACTCTTTGGTTTCCCGGGTGCCACAACACCGAAGCCCATATATCTACTAGCTCATTTCAGTGTTTTGCAAGTCCAGAGTTTGTGATATGCGAAGACAAGAGGTTTTCCCTTGGGGATCTCATGTGCCGAAATGTCGAAACACCAAACTCTAGCCACGCTATACCATTTTTTAGGTTTCTCACATCGGGATTTCACGATATGCGAGGATGAGGGGCCTCACATCTAGGATATTCGGGAGCCGAAACTCTGAAGCTCATATATCCACTAAAATCACTTCAGGGTTTCGCAAGTCGAATTTCACGATGTGCGATGACAAGAGGTATCGCATCTGAGTTTCCCAGGAGCCAAAACTCTTAAGCTCATGTACATATGCTATGCTCGTTTCAGGGTTTCGCAAGTTGGGATTTCATGATGTGCGATGACAAGAGGTCATGGATCTGAGTTTCCCAGGATACGAAACTCCAAAGCTCATGTATATATGCTATGCTCATTTAAGGGTTTCACAACTTAGGATTTCGCAATGTGCGATGAAAAGAGGTCACACATCTGAATTTCTCGGGAGCTGAAACTCTGAAATGTCGATATATATATGTGTATATATATATACATAATGCTAAGTTCATTTCATGGTTTCGCAAGTCGGGATTTTGGGACTGGCGAGTACAAGAGACTTTCCCTTAGATATCTCGGGTACCGAAACACCAAAACACCATATCTCATCTGCGCTATTATCATTTCGGGGTCTCGCAAGTCAGGATTTCGAGATTAGCGATTACAAGAGAACTTACCCTTAGGTATCCAGGGTGCCAAAACACCGAAATATCAAGGCTCTAATCACGCTACACTATTATGGGGTTTTTCAAGTCGAGATTTCAAGACTGGTGAGTACAAGGGAACTGACCCTTGGGTTTCCTGGTTGCTGAAACACTGAAACACCAAGACTTATCCACTCTAGACCTTTTCAGGGTTTCATACTTTAGGATTTCGTGATTGGAAAGTATAAGGGAATTGACCCTTGGGTTTCCCGGTTGTCGAAACACTGAAACACCAAGATTTACCCATGCTAGACCTTTTCGAGGTTTCATACTTTGGGATTTTGCGATTGGCGAGTACAAGGGAACTGACCCTTGGGTTTCCCGATTGCCGAAGCATCGAAAGACCAAACTCTGAGGGAACCATTCTTGTTGGTGCAAGGTCTCCAGACTTAGGCCGTAAAATCCTTCAACGTATCCTTGGGTAATTATCACCAGGCTTGGGGACATGACTGAAATACCTTCTTAACTTATTGAGATATGAACTCTCTGATGGGGGTGAGGTAATCTTAGATGTTTTCTTAAATGAAATTCCTTTCAAGGAACTCACTCCAACTTGTGAATAGTGAGGGAACCTTCCCAGAAGGAGGTGCCTTCAGGGAAATCCAACCAAGACATCGCGTGATTCAAGTAAATGGGACAGATCTCCCGAGAATGAACTCGGGATCTAAACTTGTTCAATGTATATGTATGCATATATAAATGAACCGAATATGGCCATACAAGTATAATCATGCATCCGTCTTTTCCGATCAAACACTAGGCAAACGCTTCTATATAGAAACCATTCATAAGTGCACAACCATGAGCATGCATTCCAGGAACATTCAATTTGAAATACAGGACATAATTACTTATCAGAAAACACTAGGTGTAATGAAACTGCTGAGAGGGGTGCTCGTTTCCACCCAACCATAGGCTCAACGAATCCAAATAGATTTACCACTAGCCACCCCTGAGCTAGACCATGGTGCTTTGAGACTTAGTCTCTTACTTCTCGCTTGTTGGAAGTCCAGGATGAAGGTTACTCTCCTTCTCCTCTGCTCATGACTCCCTGTATTTTGTGAAGTTCCTCTGGTTCTTCTTCCGCGATTCCTGTCACCTGCCCCCCTCCACACACTTCCTTTCTTGCTTTGTCTTGCAAGGTTGCGTGTGGCATGAATTCCCCCACAGTGGTGAGGTTTGAGGGATTCTACGGATGGGTGGTTCACACCCATCCTCTCATTAACACATGAGGAGCCTCCCCACCTACCATCCCGGCAAGTAATTCACTCCAACACGATATTTGGTCTTTGAGCTAGTAAAGACCAACATGGTATTGGTTCGGTGGAAGTTAACACCACCATTCTAGGTGCCTTCCACCACCTTTCATCAACCATCATGGTCTCTTTTTTAGCACATCCCCCTCTCAGCAGTCATGCAACATATATATACACCCATCATTTACATTCATCGACCCTTTTATATAGGGTCTGTCAAATCACACATTCACATCTTGGAGTTTTCCATAGTTCTTGGCCAATATAGTTATTTTTATAGACTAGGGGAAACAAGGTGTTACAAGTATCCATGGGTTTTCAACCCTCTATGTGAAACTTACCCAATATCTCCCTTGTATACTTTCCTTGAGACACAAAAAGTTCACCATCTCGCTGCCATATTTCCAATCCAAGGAAATAATAAAGAAGGCCCAAGTCCTTCATCTCAAACTCCTTTCCAAGGTCATCCTTGCATGAGTGTATCATCTACTCATCACCAGTTAGTATTAAATCACCAACATAAAGAATAATGATTAAAATCTTACCCTCCACCATAATTTGGTATAGGTTTGCATCTGCTTCACTTTTGGTGAAGCCCAAACTGGTGAAATAGATGTCTATCCGAGTGTACCAAGCACGAGGTGCTTGCTTCATCCCATACAATGCTCTCTTGAGTCTGCACACATGTGACTCCCTATCAAAGGTCTCAAAACCTTCTGGTTGTTCAATGTACACTTCTTCCTCAATGATCCCGTTGAGGAATGCAGTTTTTACATCCATCTGATGAATGCGCTAGCCCATCTGCGCTGAGAGTGCAAGGATGGATCTTATGGAAGAGTTCCTTGTGACAGGTGCAAAGGTCTCATCATAATCTATCCCCTCGATCTATGATAATCCCCAGGCCACAAACCTATAATTGTATTTATCAACACTCCCATCAGCAGCTTGCTTTACCTTGTAGATCCATCTCGATCCTACCACTAATTTATCAATTGCTCTTGGGACAATTTCCCATGCACTATTTTTGACAATGGAGTCATACTCTTCTACCATAGCATCAACCCAAGTGGATTCCTTCACTCTTTCCTAAAAGGAATATGGTTCAGTCACAATACATTTTCTCATGAGAGCCATGTATCCAACAAATCAATCAGGAGACTGTATCTGTCTGCGCTGTGAAGTAGGAGCTCCTACATTCTGTGCAGCATCTAGTCTCAATCTATCAGCTTCCGTGGTGCGCTTTTGCCATTTCTGATGGATGGATCTGCTTGAGTGGTTTCCTCCACTTCATGAACCTCCTCATGTGGCTGATCCACATCTTGAGACTCATCCTTGGGAACAAACAGTTCCTCTTTTGCATGCAAGTCTAGCTCCCTCTCAACTGACAAACGCATGGCTTTCCCCTCATTGAATTTTATATCCTGTCACATAACAGTCATCTTACTGTTCATAAAATACACATGATAATTATGGGGTGTTTCTGTGTACCCCACAAAGATCCCAACTTCAACAATCGATTCCAACTTCTTCCTAGAATCCTTGGTCACATGCACATAAACAAATGAGCCAAAAATTTTAAAATGAGAAACATCAGGTTTCTTACCAGCAAAATATTGTTTAGGTGTACTCATGCCAAGTACTCTACGAGGACAACGATTCTGCACATAAACCACAATATTGCATGCTTCTGCCCACAAATGCATTCGTAGGCCCTGATAATGCAACATCACTCGTGTTGCACCCACGATCGTTTTGTTCTTTCTCTCTGCGACTCCATTTTACTGTGGGTTATGAGGCGCTACGAGTTCTATTCAAATTCCTTCTCTGCTGCATAAGTCTTTGAATTCATTAGAGATGTATTCTCCACCATTATTTCTCCTTAGAGCCTTCACTTTCTTCCCCGAATCTTTCTCCACCAATGCTTTAAACTCACAGAACTTTGAGAATGTTTGATCCTTCTTTTGCATGAATAATATCCAACATTTACGAGAAAAGTCATTAAAAAAATAACATAATACCTATGTTTTGTTGTTGAAGAAACTGAGATTGGTCCACACACGTCTGTGTGAATTCTCTCCAGGATCACCGAAGCACGGTTCTCCTTTTCATGAAATGTGGACTTTACATACTTCCCCAGGGTGCACCCCTTGCACTCATATAACTGAGCAAGTGTTCCCCTTGGAAGTCTAGTAGATTATTGCTACATGATATTCAAGGCTCCATGATGAAGATGGGCCAATCGCCTGTGTCATAATTTGCTATCATCTTGGCTCACCACATTTTTTGCCTTTCCTAACATGGCACCACAACCATCTACCTCTAGCATGTAGAGATTCTTAACTCGAATCCCTATCTTCTTGACTTAACCCATTGCTTTATGTTGCAGGTAGGCTTTTCCACTGCTAAAAACAACATCATAGCCTTTGTCCTCCAACATTGCGACAAAGACCAAGTTTTTCTTTAGACCTGGAACATGCATAAGATTTTTCAAATAAAATGGTTTACCTGAATCCCTTTGAAAGGTAATGGTACCAATACTAGTTTCATTGTATCTTCCATCGTCACCCATCTCTATATGCATTCTGAGATCTTTCTCCTTCAGGTCAATGAAAGACTCTTTATCTCCCGTCATGTGGAAGGAAGCACCACTATCCAAATACAACACCGATCCCGATGCACTTGAATCCATGCATGCGATCAAAGCGAAGTCATGTTCAAATTGTGAGATAAGAGCCTCACCAATTGCAGATCCAAAAACTGTCTTGTTCTTCCTCTTCTGCAGACAGTTAGTCACGAAATGCCCATGTTCGTGACAGTGAAAACACTTCACTTTGGACAAATCCATCTTCTTGAGTTTAGAATCAGATTTTGAATGGAATTTCTTCCCTTTCCCTTTCCTTTCCTTGGCAGTCAAATCACAATCCTCTTCATCATCATGCTTTGATGAAGATCCATCTCTGGTGTTCCACCTGAACTCTTCTTGCACTAGATCCGACCATAGTCGTTCCCAATCTGACAATTTTTCCCTTCCATTTACAAAGTCTTGATAACTGTGCCAACTCTTGGGAAGTCCTAGGAGAGCCAAGCTCACAAAATAATCAACAACGACTGTTATTCCCACAATTCCAAGCTCATCCCGACATTGGACAAAATTTGTGAGATATTTTCGAATGGTGTCACCCTTCTCCATCTTGATCTTCCTGAGTTATCTTTGAGCTCCAATTTCCTATGGTCACTACTGTTTTGGAACAGATCCGTCAAAACCTTCCACATGTGGTGTGGTTTTCCCATGGATACTTGAGACAATGTGGTCTCGTACTCCCTCCAACAGAATCCTCCTCGCCTTCGCTACTTTATTTTGCCATGAATCAATATTTGCAGTGTCTATTGCATCTAGCTTAGGAACATATTTGTCAATGTAATCCTTCAAGCCATTGTCTTCAAGTACTGCTTCCATCTTGTCCTTCCAATCAATGTAGTTCGAGTTTCCCTCAAGTGCATACTCCAACCTCAAGCCATTGAAAGACATTTCGATCTTGAATCAACTGTCGCACCAAGAAAATCCTGCAAATTTGATTGTTATCCAACTACCAAAACTCAACTACTACAATTCCTCTTGCCCTGGGAGGTTCGCACCCCACCTGAGAGTAGGCCGAGGGACGTTCGCACCCTGCCTGTGTATAGCCTGTGAACTTGACTGGGAGGTTCGCACTATAATACATTGTAGGGTGAGGGGAGTTCACACCTCTCCCTTGATTAGCCTGCGAGAATTCTCAGGGAAGTTCACACCTCTCCTTTGACTAGGGTGCGAGAATTTATTCTTTTAGAACTGTGTGTAGTCTACAGTACTAAATTTCACACTCTGCTAGAGACGGGACCTGCGAAAATAAAATTATGTTCGCACCTCACTTCTGTAGCTCCGTGGCCTCCGTGGCTCTGATACCATGTAAAAATTTCAATACAAATTAAGTATTTCATGCGATTCTCCTAATCTAACAATTATACGCCACTGTTAAATGCATAATCACTTCTACTATTATTCTTGTGGAAAATTAAACCACGATCACAACCATGATCATAAAGTGAAATATCAAGAACACATAACACAAACATTTTTACCGGGAAAGCGTAAAGATAAAACCCCACTATCATATATTATGTATATCATGGATCATGAAACAATCTCATACAAAACTCTAATCCAAGAGCTCTCAGTACAATACAATCGTATCACACTGTCATACACAAATTAGCAAATACATGTGCCAATTCTCCATGTCCAGACAACCTTCCTCCTCTGCACAATCTCTGCAATTGGAATTCTCACAATAAATCGAGTTTCCTAGTTTGCACATGCTCATGAGCATATCCACCGCATGTGTGATCATATCACAATTGATAGCCAAACTGTCCCTTTCACCTGTTATCTCAACTAGGTCTCCACTGGATCTAACACACATGTAGTTAACCATGATGAATCTTCAGTTGCATGTGAGTTCACTGATTAACTGAACTCCTACTAGTGCATGTTTAGTTACAACAAGTACAACTGATCTTGACTCACTTAACTACACTTATAATTTTGTCACAACTCCAACTCACTCAGTTATGAATGAAATAATAGATTAATATTTATTGTCCAATTTATTTAAGGGAAAAATAAATTAGACACATGTTTCTTGTTGACTTTTCAACAAGATAGTCATAGGAACCTAAAGGAAAGATGTTCAAATATTCCATGGTGTTCATCCCATTCATGTCCATAAGACATGAATTAACCATCTCATTAACTTTTCTTTTGGCTCCAATATCCCGCTCCACCAACCAAGATTTTCCATGCTTGCTTTTTGGAAAATGAAAAATTTCCACCATCTTAGGATCTATATAACTATGACTACCTCCTGAATCAATTAAAATAGCAATGGCTTGCTTGTTGATCATACCTTCCACTTCAATCATATGTGACTAATACTGTGCTTTCTTATTGTCCAGGGCTGCATAGATCCTTGGTAGATTTCTTCCCATGTCCTCCACAGTTTCCGATTACTGTACATTGTGAACAATCCTCACATTTTCACCTTTGTGAGGACAATCTTTGAACATATGATCTCCTTTACAACCCCAACATTGAATAGGTGGTTGCCTTGGCCTTTGACCCCCTGTCTCAATTGTTCTGGGTTCTCTATAAGTTGGTTTTCCCTGAGAATTATTTCTGAAGAATGGTGGCTTAGTTCCCTTCTTCCTTTGATCCATCTTGAATTTCTTTTTTTCTTCCCAAGATTTTTGGAAAGTTGGCCTTGATTTTTGCTGATCATATAGGCATTTAGCTCATCTTATGGTCTCCTCCAATGTCTTGGGACCTTCATATTGTATTTTTTCACTAATGAATGATGGAAATCCAGTCAAATGCCTTTGAATATTAACTATCTCATTCTTGATGAAGGAAATATACTTCAACAGTTCTAAAAACCTTCTCTCATATTCATCTATGGTCATACTTCCAAGCTTGAGTTCAAAGCACTCTTTCATTTTCTTGTCATAGTATCTCTTAGTCAAGTATTTCTTCTCAAAATACTTCTTGAATTCCCTCCAGGTAACACTTTGCTCTTTAATGTGTTTCACTTGCACAAGATGATCCCACCACATGGATGCCTTTCCCTTGAGTTGATAGATGAAAATTCTTCCTTCTGCATGAGATGAATAATTATGCAATTTAAAATAATTTCTCATGCTCAACAACTATGTCTCTGCATCTTCATCCTTCTTGTGCTCACCATCAAATGTAGGAGGTTTGATTTTGTTCATTTCTCCTCATTGCTCATCCACCCCAGACCTCTTATGCTTCCTGAAAGGGGATGGAATTGAGATGATATTTTCCTTCTTATTGGAATTCCTCGGGGAGTGATGGTGATGTCTTATAAAACTTCTTGTTCTTCTTTTCTCATCAGGAGGCCCGCGACTTCTTGATTTTCTTGAGCCACTCTCCTTATCCAATTTCTTTTCTATTATGTTCAAGCTCTGCAACGACTTCATGCTGAAGTCATCCTGTTGTTCCTTGGCTCTCATAAGCCTTTCATTATCATATTTATGGATTTGGACATCCTTCTGTAAATTTTTAATAGTCTCTACCATATTCATGTTTTCATCCCTTCCTTCTCCATGTCCATTGGAGTTTGTTCCTTCAATGCGCAAATGGACATCCATCTCTCTAATCTCATCCTCCTGACCATAAGTCCCTTGTGCCTCTTCCATTACTCTGGCCTCTATGATGATCTTTATCTGATATAGTTGTTGTTAACTCTACAAAATGTGCAACCAACAAAACTTTGTCAGGCTAACTGTTTCAACAATTTCATGAAAATATGAACCATTCTGGTTCAATAATATATATCAGAATTATTTCTTCTGATTTACAGAAAAATTGAATGCCCATATCAATTTTTTGGGTGGATATTTAGATTCCACTATCCAAGACCTTTCTAATTCCTACAACCATGCTCAATTCCGAGTCTTGAGCAAAACGTTATGGTTGTTTGAAAATTGCCCATTAATTTTTCTGTTCATTCTTCAACTTGGTGCAACTTTGCGCTGTAAATATGAATATTTTCACCTGCTCCATTGGATTTTTCATAGGATCTCAATTGGGTTTCTTCATATTCATATTATGGACAATATTTCCAAGTTTCACCTTATTTTGGGTTTTGGGCTACTAGTTACATCCTGCTAAAGTTCTAGGCCAATTCTTGTTTTTGGTATGGAATGCTACAGGTACCTTATTTGCCATATTAAACAATTTTAACATGCCCATAAATTGAATTAAGCTCTGGGACTGTCTTATATGGTTCAATATATTTCCATTGAATTCTCCTATGCTTCAATCAGATTCTAGAGAAAAACGTTATGGCTCTTTGAAGTTAGTTTGGTCTTAAAATTTACCCTTCACTGTTTGTGCTGTAACTTTCACATAAAAGCTCCATTTGAGGAATGGTTTACACCATTAGAAAGATCTCCCTGAGATATTTTATTTGAGCTAGAAAGACAGAGTGCACCCTAGTACAATCTATTCTTGTGGTTTTTGCATTTCTAAAAACACTCTTAAGTCCCTCAAAAACGCACTGCAAAAATATGATGTTCAAATGATATAAAACGTCGCAGAAAATCCCTACTTTTTTGTTGTTGTTCACCCTCCCAACGACTTCGCGTGCACAAATTTCAACCTGTACACCCTTATTTACCATGCGCAAAAACATCACAAGGTAAATCATGCTATGCGTACCTATAACCATTGCATATCACTTCTCTGTCGCCCAATAAATGATGCATACTACTTTTATGTCACACGCCAATATCCACCGCGTGCAGTTTTGGTTCTGGTACTAATACCTGTTGCACGCATTTTTTGTATCACGCGTTGATATTTCACACACATTTCACTCTTTGTGTTGCACCATGCCAAGTTTAGTATGCCCCCACCACACACCAATACTAAACGTGCACCATTAACTAAACTGTCGTGTGACAAAATATACCCCCATTGCACGCGCACCAACAAATTTCTCTACGCTTTGCTAATACTGTGCACACCACACGCACCATTATTATGTGTATGCACACCACACACACCTTATTATGCATATGCACACCGCGCAATGCTAAATTTAGTGTGTGCACCTGCACACCAACATTTTTCTGCGTGGTGTCAAAATTTAGTGCATGCACCCACACACTAACATTTTTCCGCGCGGTGCCAAAATTTAGCGCGTAGACCAACACACTAATGTTTTTCTGTGCGGAGCCAAAATTTAGCGTGCGCACCGAAAAATCAATATTTTTCTGCACAACACCTAATTTTTACATATCACAAGATTTTCACCACACATCATGCCCACATGCACACACTCATTTTTATGCACCTCAATTTCCTCGTGAATTTCGTTGCATAAATCAGGGCTTTTTCCTACGTTTTCCCCAATATACCATAGAAATTATGCAACCATGAAATTCATTCAATTTCACCCCGATAACACCAGTTCAACCTCTGCAACAACAAATCGTTGTGGGTTGACATTTCTGGAATGAATTTACCCAAAATCAATTCACAATTTGAGAATTTTATTTACTAATCTTGCTCCATCTGTCATGGCTTCACTGTAACTTCAAATTCGACCAATTCTAGGTATGAATTTGTTAGAACAGATATTAAATCAATAATATATCACCACATGGCCGAATTTCTCAATTTTCCCATGAATATACGAACCAAAATTGAGGCTTTTCCCAATTCCTTGTCGTTGCTTCCAAATTTTACCATGGATGCTCTACAAACTGAAATTTGGCCACTTCGAAATCAATCTCTATGAAATTTCTCTTCAACTCAACTTGCTTGGCCCATCCAAGATCAGTGTTGAAAACTGAAGCTCTGATACCATATTGTAACATCCCCAACCACCCATGTTGGGGCATGCTACTCCAGAGAACACTTTCAATCTCTTCGCGGAACATACTGTAACATACCCCACATCTAACTGAGCTATGCCACTTAAATTTTTTGAACTGTATGCAATTAAAACATATACACACAGAACTCTTGCAGAACATTATATATAAAATGTAAACAAACAAATACATTATGTAAATACACGGTTTCATACTGAAATAACAGTAAACATATACATGTAGCATATATAGACAATACCCATAAAAATAAACACGTAAATAATAATGCAACATGTAAATTTATCACACAATTGATACTTATCTTGGTAAAAATATCATCAACTGCGTGTAGACCTTCCATGAACCTCCCAGCCTTAGACTACACTTCTCATCACTCTCATAAGTGGGTCACGCCCGAGCTAGGACTAAACTCCACTTGGGTAAAGGGGTTCCTAACTAGGCTAATGGATCATGGACAATAGGAAAGACTCTGTCACAGGTGCCTACTCAAATTAACATCCTACAGTCCCTCATTCCCCATATGCTTGTCCCGCCCCAGGAAGTGTGCCCCTTCTCTGCTCAAAAGTCCTTCGGCTGCCCCACTTCCTTTCTGAGCTTTAGCAATAGGCCGGACAGGAAGTCTCAGAGCCCTGTAGCTGCATTTTAGCACCTTTGGAAAATAAATTCCCAAAAATTCTCTCACCTAGAGAGAAATTTCTCACAGGATTGAAAACCTACCTCTTCAGTATTCCACAGGCTTGAAAACCTGCTTCTTCAGTCCATCTCCCAAGCTAACCAACTACACCAACAAGTATGGCTATGTATACGTGTTCAGATACAATGACATGAACGTCCAAAAGATAGCTCAATGAGTGTGTGAATGCTCATGGATGATTGACTGGATGACTAAATGATGGAAGGAGTGATGGCCATAATGATCAGAAATGAACTAAGTCCAAACAATATGTATGCATGTCCCCAACTTGACACTTGTCATGTTGGGAGCTACTTTGGCCCACTTGTCCCCATCTTTAGAAATTATGATAAAATAATTATCCATACTTTATACTTTAAGAAATATTAATATAATATTATTTTTTGGCTTAAGCTCCCTAGCTTATCCCCTTTTTCTTAAATTTTAGCCCCCACCCTTTCCCTAACTAGTGGAGTTTAGTCCCCCATACTCTTTTATCGTGGTCGGTCTGTGTGCAATGATGTATTTTATATTAATGATGATACTTATACAAAAATATGCGCACTTCCTTTAACATCTAGGCTCTCTGGCCTAATTCAAAACATAAGCATTGTAACATCCCTGTTCCCCCCAGCTTGTAATTAATCATAAAATAGGATTACCATGCTAAGTCATGTGGACAGTGTAAATGTATTATTGTTTGAGTTTCCAATAACTGACTGTGGGGATGAATCCTTGAAAGTACTAGCCATGATATCATTAGAGGAAAGAATGTGAAAACTATAAGAGAGGGCTCATTATATCAAATAACCCCAAACTTCCCTTGATGGGGGTAATAAATCTCCTTCGGATCCCAAGGAGAGAAACCGGTTAATGAAGAAAGGACCAATGGTTGAATTATCAACCACTCCCATGAATGGAAGCATGTTATGACTACAGAATGTTAGCCCAAAGTACCACTGGGTATGATAGACCAAGCTTACCTGAGTTCCCTTTTGACAGAAGGAACAGGATGGCTTGAGAACCATCTTGGCGAAAAGATATAAGAAAATTGGTAAGGATAATGCAGGAGTTGTTGGGCCTGAGATATGATGATATTCATGAATTTATTATACACTTTTTGCCATATGTATATATGCGTTTTTATCTTTCAAAGGAGCTTTTTGAAGAATTTTATGGTAAAATGATACAATTGGCACGAGGTACGTATAATTTGTGTTTTGTGATTCAATCAAGTTTAATTTATCATATTTTATGGTTTCCAAGAGTTAATTCATATTTTTTTTCTGTTACAGGGAAAACCACACCATGTTTCTTGGTCTGACACTCGTTCCGACACTTGATCCAACACTTGTTCCGGTACTTGATCCGACACTCGTTCTGGCACCCAGTATTGCACAAAAACGCAAGGCAAGTTGGAGGTTATGGTATTGGCAGACAATGGTGGACAAATCGAGCACATGGGTTTTGTTTTTCATCGCCCCCTCCAACTACTAAGGCCAAGACAACTCGATTTCATTTGTCCAACAAGGGCGCTTATTGGGTTCCTCCATTTTGTTAGTTATTGATGCATTTAATGTAATTTTCTAAATTTAGAGGTGGTTCGAGCCTACTGTGGTCGAACACCTAGGTTGTAAGCTTATAAATACTACCACGATGCTCATTAGATTGTTAACCAAGTAGCACAAGCATTCGAATTTCCAGAAAAATGATTTTGCTCTGTTTCTAGTTTTACATTGCCAGAATAGTGCCAAAACTGTGTTTTTGGATTTTTATGGTGAATTTGGCCTCCTGAGATCGTGGTGTGCTTTTAGAGAGTGACCACGACTTGCTGGGGGGGGCACTAGTAGTCTGGTAATTCTCTTCATGTTTATTTATTCATTTCTCAATTTAATTGCTCTCTTTTCATTTTCTGTACATTCATGTTTTTATTATGCTAACTAGTTTGTTGTAGCTTAATTGTTTTAATTGTTTTGCAGGTTAGATGTTGATACATATTAGCATGTGTTGATTTTATAGATTAGAAAAGGATTTCAAGTATCTAAGTCTCTTTAATAATTCCTTGTGCAATTAAAAAGTCTCTCTCTCACTATACTAACCCCGTGTGATGATAAATTGTGCTTTCTTTTATATTTTTACAGTCAAGCTTAGAACACATTTTTAATTAGAACAGAGCATAGTTTTAATCTGAGTTTATTCTGACAAGGATTGATGGATGGATAGATTTGCTTCCAGTTTTTGAATCATAGCTTGGTTACTTCAGTTTTAGATAGATTTCACTTGCTTAGTTATTGGTTAAATGTAATTGTCAATTTACTTTTTAATATCATGTTTTTAATTTCTGTTTTCAGTCATTTTCTTATCATAGCTTGAATGATTAAACTAGACATAGTATAGTTTCCTTTCATGCAATTTCCTTTCATAGATTAAGATGCAATTGAATTTCTCAATTATATAATGATGATCTCATCATGATGTTGATGGTTTATACATGAATATGTAGGGTATTTAACATTACTTTTATCATGACTAAGTTTTCAGTGGTCTGTTTACTTCACACCTTTCATTTTTCCATTGAAATTAGTATTGAGATTATACCATTAGAGTTTTCGTTTGTTGTCAAGTGTCATCTAGATATTATCCGTCACCACCGAGGGCATTCATACAACCACTAGCATGTAGCAATTTCAAATACACATTAAGTATTTCCTGCGATTCTCCTGATCTAACAATTATACATCACTGTTAAATACATAATCTCTTCTACTATTATTCTTGCGGAAAATTAAACCACGATCACAACCACGATCACAAAGTGAAATATCAATAACGCATAACACAAATGTTTTACCGGGAAAAAGTAAAGCTAAGAACCCCACTATCATATATTATGTATATCATGAATCATGAAACAATATCATACAAAACACTAATCCAAGATCTCTCAGTACAATACAATCATCTCACACTGTCATACACAAATCAACAAATACATGTGCCAATTCTCTGTGTCTAGACAGCCTGCCTCCTCTGCACAATCTCTGTAATTGGAATTCTCACAATGATTCGAATTGCCTAGTTTGCACATTCTCATGAGCATATCCACTGCATGTGTGATCAAATCACAATTGATAGCCAAAATGTCCCTTTCACCTGTTATCTCGGCTGGGTCTCCACTGGATCTGACATGCATGTAGTTAATCGTAGTGAATCTTCAGTTGCATGTGAGTTCACTAATTTACTGAACTCTCACCAGTGCAAGTTTAGTTACAACTAGTACAACTGATCTCAACTCACTTAAATACACTTATAATTTTGTCACAACTCCAAATCACTCAGTTATGAATGAAATAATAGATTAATATTTATTGTCCAATTTATTTAAGGGAAAAGTAAATTAGACTCGTGTTTCTTGTTGACTTTTCAACACTCCCTCTCAACAAGAAAGGGATTATCCTTCACCCCAATCCTGTCTCTATGATATTCGAATTTGCTCCTGGTGAGTGCCTTCGTCAGAATGTCTACATCCTGATCTTCCGTAGGAATGTATTGAAGAAACATGATCTTCCGCTACACACAATCTCTAAGATGATGATACCAGATATCTATATGCTTAGATCTATCATGAAACACAAGATTAATTGAGAGTTTAATGCAACTCTGATTATCACAATAAATCACTGTTAGATCTAAATGAGAACCAAACAAACCAACCAAGAACTTTCTCATCCAGATAGCCTCACATGCAACTTGAATCACTGCCATGTATTCCGCTTCTGCTGAACTAAGTGCCATAGATCTCTGTTTCCCGCTATACCAAGAAACAACTGTAGATCCGATACTAAAGATCCCTCCTGATGTGCTCTTTCTGTCCGTTGGGCTGCCCACCCAATTTGCATTCTTGAAGCCATGTAAATTCACCTCATCCATCTGTCTATACCATAATCCATACTCAGATGTGCCCTTCAGATATCTCAGGACATGCTTACTCACCTTCCAAAAGAATTTGGTAGGCTTAACCATCACTTGACTTAGCTGGTTAACCGCATAACAAATGTCTGGTCTTGTGTTCACTAAATACATTAGCGAACCCACTAACTGTCAATAGATAGTAGCATCCACTACTTCTCCAGAAGTAGCATCCTCTTTCCTCCAGTTTCCTGGAAGAGGAGTATCCATGGGTTTGCAGCCCTCGATGTGAAACTTACCCAGTATCTCCCTTGCATACTTTCCTTGAGACACGAAAAGTTCACCATCTCGATGCCATATTTCCAAGCCAAGGAAATAATGAAGAAGGTCCAAATCCTTCACCATCTCGTTAATGGATCTACTTGAGTGGTTTCCTCCACTTCATGAACCTCCTCATGTGGCTGATCCACATCTTGAGACTCATCCTTGGGAACCAACAGTTCCTCTTCTGCATGCAAGTCTAACTCCCTCTCAAGCGACAACTGCATGGCTTTCCCCTCATCGAATTTTGTATCCCGTCGCATAACAATCATCTTACTGTTCAAAAAATACACACGATAATTATGGGGTGTTTTTGTATACCCCACAAATATCCCAACTTCAGCAATCGGTTCCAACTTCTTCCTGGAATCTTTGGTTATATGCACATAAATGGATGAGCCAAAAATTTAAAAATGAGAAACATCAGGTTTCTTACCAGTAAAATCTTCTTCACGTTTGCTCATGCCAAGTATTCTATGAGGACAATGGTTTTGCACATAAACTGCAATATTGCATGCTTCTGCCCACAAATTCATGAGTAGGCCTTGATCATGCAACATCGCTCGTGCTTCACCCACAACCATTTTGTTCTTTCTCTCCGTGACCCCATTTTGTTGTGGGTTATGAGGCACTATGAGTTCTCTTCGAATTCCTTCTCTGTTGATGAATTCTTTGATTTTGTTAGATATGTATTCTCCACCATTATCGCTCCTTAGAGCCTTCACTTGCTTCCCCGACTCTTTCTCCACCAATGCTTTAAACTCACAAAAATTTGAGAATGTTTGATCCTTCTTCTGCATGAAGAATATCCAGCATTTACGAGAAAAGTCATCAACAAAAATAACATAATACCTATGTTTTGCTGTTGAAGCAACCAAGAATGGTCCACACACATTTGTGTGAATTCTCTCCAGGATCACCGAAGCATGGTTCTCTTTTCATGAAAGGTGGAATTTACATACTTCCCTAGGGTGCACCCCTTGCACTGATGTAACTGAGCAGGTGTTCCCCTTGGAAGTCCAATAGATATTTGCTGCATGATATTCGAGGCTCCAAGATGAAGATGGCCTAATCACCTGTGCCATAATTCGCCATCATCCCGGCTCACCACTTTTTCTGCCTTGCCTATCATGGCACCGTAGACATCTACCTCCAACATGTAGAGATTCTTAACTCAAATCTGTTAAGGTCCTAACCCGCACATAGGTAGATCAATGTATTCGGATGTAATAAAGGTCAATATTAATAAGTCCTTTCAATAAAATAGAATAAGGCAGATGTAAGAAGACCTAATAAAAGCTTCCGCTTCTAGAAGGATCTTCCTCTAGATTCTTCTTTTTAGTATAAATAGGAGTCGAGGGTATGAGAACCCTAGCTTGGATATTATTGTAATAGAGCACTTCTTGACTGGAGGTTGCCCCCTCGAAGAGGCCTGTGAACATTGCCATCTGATTCAAAGTGCTATTTCTGTTGCTATTTCGTATATCATTTCTGTGTATTGTGAAGATTATGCTGGATATTTTACTGTTATTCTGTCATTTCTAGCATTTC
>ML778136.1:586563-600961 GCA_009831015.1 Picea engelmannii | reverse complement strand
CTAAACTTTGGGATGAACATTTACACTACGTTCAACATGCGTACAATCGAGCTAAGCACTCTTCGACTCAAACGTCGCCATTTGAGGCATGTTTTGGCTATTTTCCCAAGTCACCTTTAGATTTTATCTTTGGGAAAGATATTTCTATTGATGGGCAATATGACATTGATAGGGCAGAGAAGTTCATTGAACAAATTCAGTCAATACATCAGGTGGTGCAAGAGCAGTTGGAAAAGCGTCAGGCCAAGTACAAGACGAGACATGAAAAGCATTGTGTTGATCACAGTTTCGAAGTTGGCGATGAAGTTTGGATTTACATCAGCAAGGAGAGGCTTAAAGGAGAAGGTAAAAAGTTGAAACCAATTCGATATGGTCCCTTCAAAATTGTCGACAAGATTGGTAACAATGCTTTTCATTTAGATTTGCCTCCTTATATGCAGATGTATGCAGTTGTTAATGTTTAGAATTTGAAGTTGTATGAGCCTCCATTGATTGATGATCAAGGAGAGCATGTTCAGATTCCTTCCATAGATGATTTTTCTCCAGAGTATCTAACAGAACTGCAGGAAGACACCATCCTGGATAGGAGGATGCGAACTTCGAAGCGAGGAAATGTGGAGTATTTGCGAGTTGGTTTTAAAGGGACGAATCCAAGCAAGGCCAAGTGGATTGAGGTTGGAAGGGTGAGGGAAATTTACCCTCATCTTCACATAGACTGAGATAGTCTTTTGGAGGTCCAAAAGATTCCCAATGGAGAGGTGTGATCAGGGGATCAAATTTTGCTCAAATTTCAAAGTTTTCGAAATGCGACGAAAATAGTGCCATTCCATCCGTCTCGTCTTCCTGAATCCGGTGGTATATTTACTTTGTGAAACAGACTCTGTATGGAGAAGATATCGCAATCTATTCGCCAAGCCAAACAGGCAAAAAAATTTGATGCTGACTGTACCAGTCCGTACAGTCTGTACAGTCCATAAAGTCCGTAAAGTCCATACGGTCTGATGTGGCAGGACCGTACGAATGTATAGTGGTGATGTGGCAGATGTTGATTGGTTGACTATTGGTGAATCGGGAGTTGACACATGTCCGGTTGGATGGCAAATGATATGAGGACACGTGGCCCAATCTGTGGGCGCCACGTGTCACTCATTGGTTGGCTAGTGGTTGTATGTAAAATATATGGGAGTCCACGGGGTTCGACCCCCGGACCTCCCCAACACCTAACGCCTTCGCACGACCGCCCGACCATTGGGCCACGAGTTAGTTCTTATTTAACATATGGTTTCAATTTTATTTGAATTCGTTCATTGTATTAAATGGAAAGTGGGGCGGGCCGGGGCTTAGCCCCGACCCGTGGTTCTGTTACAACATATAACCGTGTATTATAATATGTGGCGCGGGTTTATAAAACATAACCCAAAGTTTATATGACCATTGGAATATGTATAATGTGCGCGGGGTTTACAATGCATGGAGCCCTTGGTCATGGGGTTATATATATGTATTGCCATGTGCCCACGAATTGGAGCGCGGGAGGAGGTTACACCCGTTGCAACGAATTAACCACCTTTTGCCCATGCGCGAGGTCACATGCGCCGTACGCCTAGGTTCCGAGGCGATTAGGGGCTGGCGGGCCATTAACCGTTCTATGGTTTGCACCGTTGGCGCAGTTGCACCCGGTGCTGGGTTTTTACGCCATATAATGCGTGTGAGCCAGGTTCAATGAGGGGGGGTGCATTTTGTAGATGAAGAGACAACAAGTTGAAGAGGGGGGACTTCCAGGAGGCCTAAATTCTTCATTTTTCGACCGATGGAGGTGCCGAAAGAGCCTAGACAAGGGTTTTGGGATGCTCTGAAGCCATTGGAGCAGTTAGTTTGTCAGTTTGAGCATTGCAAGACATGTTTTTGAGCACTTTTTGAGCAATTAATAATAATGATCCATTGGAAGATGGACCAGGAGATGTAGCCCATAAGAGGGGTGAACTCCTTTATCAATTGCTGTGCTTATGTGTTTATGTTCAATGATTATGCTGTTGTCTATGTATAATTTGCATAAGTAATCCTTTAATTTATGTGTTGCAAACTGATCCTTTTGCTTTAAACACATAACATTCACTTGAAATAATTTTCATGTTTTTCAAGTCTTCTTCATTTTTAGAACAGTACCCCGTAGATTTTCTTGTTATTCATTCGAAGGATCCTGCCCGAGGCCACCCCGTTATTTTGGGAAGACCTTGGCTAGCCATAACCAATGCATTTATTGGTTGTAGAGAAGGAGAAATGACCATCTCAAATGGTCTCTCTATCCAAAATATCACCATTTACCCTCCAACTCAACATATTATGGGGAATCTATGGTGGCTTGAATTTCCATACGAGAATGAAGACTGGGAAGAACCCATATATCCTAGTGACCATGCAAGGGCACTTCAAGAGCATACACCAGAAAATGTGCTAAACCAATTCATTTCTGCTATTACATGTGTGGATTTTCCAAAGTCTTTTCCCCAATTTGCATACATGTTTGGGGAAGAATTTCAAGAAAAATTAGATCCATCCATTTTGTCTTCAACATCTTTTATTTTCAAAATAGATGAGTCTGTCGTGTCTTATACTATGCCCTACGAGATTAGTCCAGGGAAGTTTTTACATATAAACTCCAGGCTAGATACAGACCAACAAAAATAGTTAGTAGATATCCTTAAATATCAAACAAGAGCATTTTCCTGTGAATACAATGACATGAAGGGAATACACCCTGACACATGCATCCATCATATATACACCCAGGGGGAAGTAACACCTGTTAAGAAACACCAGAGAAGGATGAACCCAACACTCAAAGACATAGTCAAGGAGGAAATACAAAAGTTCTTAAATGTTGGATTTATCTATCCCATCTCCGACAGTAAGTGGGTATCCCCGCTAGTAGTGGTTCCAAATAAAGTGACAGGGAAATGGATAATTTGTGTTGATTTCCAGGGACTCAATAAGGCCACTTTGAAAGACTACTTTCCTCTTCCTTTCATTGACCAAGTTCTAGATACCTTGTCCGAAAAGAAGTATTTCTCCTTTCTAGATGGGTATAACGGGTACAACCAGATTCTTATAGCACTCAAGGACTAGGACAAGACTACCGTTACTTGTCCTTGGGGCACCTATGCCTATAGGGTCTTACCATTTGGATTGTGTAATGCTCCTGCCACATTTCAACGAGCAGTATTAGGGATATTTCCCGATCTTATTCATGATTGTGTGGAGGTCTACATGGATGACTTCACAGTTTATGGAAACACTTACTAGGAAGCCTTAGACAACTTAGAAAAGGTCCTCATAAGATGCTAGGAAATGAACCTATCTCTAAGTCATGAAAAATGCAAAATGTTGCTAACTGAAGGAGTGGTTCTAGGACATCATGTTTCATCTGAAGGAATAAAAGTTGATCCTGCAAAGATTGAGGTCATTATTAGACTTTCACCCCCCAAGACTCAGAAAGGGGTGAGAATATTTCTTAGACATGCCGGATATTACCGACGGTTTATTGAAAATTTTACAAAGATTGCTGCACCTATGTTTGGATTATTGGTAAAATATGTTTATTTTGTTTGGACTGAGCATTGTCAAACTGCCTTTGAAACCCTGAAAGCTAATCTGTCTATGGCACCAATTCTTAGAGGGCCCAATTGGACTCTCCCATTTCATATATCCACTGATGCCTCCGACATAGCAATAGGAGGGGTATTAGGGCAGAAAGAATACCAAAAGTCCTATGCCATTTATTTTGTAATAAATAACTTGTCACCTGCCAAGTTGAACTACACATTCACTGAGAAAGAGTTCTTGGCATTTGTTCTTGCTATTAACAAGTTTCGCCATTACATTACAGGTTATGAAGTATTTGTACACAGTGATCATTCCGCCATTAGGTTCCTCATGAATAAACCTATAACTAATGGTGGAGTGACTAGGTGGCTCTTGTTATTGCAAGAATTTAATATTACTGTTCTTGAACGACTTGGAAAGGATAATGTAGTAGCTGAATTTCTTTCCCGAATAAATAATGAGGATGATGACATCCTCGTAGATGATAGTTTCCCAGATGAGCACCTCTTTTCCCTCTCTGTCAATACCCCATGGTTTGTATATATGGAAAACTATCTGGCTACTAGGAAGTTACCGTCTCATTTGTCACCTCATGAAAATCGGAAAATTATTACACAGAGTGTTAATTACTCTTGAGTTGGTCATGATCTTTTTCACATAGGTCTTGATTTGATTATTCATAGATGTGACCGAGAGGATGAGGTACCTAAAATACTACGAAATTGTCATGATGGACCATGTGGTGGCCATTTCTCTGACAAACATACAACACATAAGGTGTTACATTCAGGTTAATATTGGCCTAGCATTTTCAAAGATGCTGCCAAGTATGTGAGAAGTTGTGATAGTTGCCAAAGGATAGGTAGACCTACATCATTTGACGAAATGAATTTGTAGGCCAAAGTTATGATATAACCCTTCAAAAAATGGGCCCTCGACTTTGTAGGACCAATTTCACCCATGTCCTGTAGGAAGAACTATATCTTGGTTTGTACAGACTATGTCACCAAATGGGTAGAGGCAAAATCCCTATTTAGGGACACAAAGAAGTCTGTTGTTGAATTCATCTATGAAGACATATTTACCTACTTCGGTGTCCCTCATGAAATTGTTATCGACCAAGGCACTCAATTTACTTCCAAGCTGATGAAAGAGCTAACAAAGAAATATGGGATTAAACATTGTAAATCATCTCTATACCACTCACAAGCCAATGGCCAGGTAGAATCCACAAACGAATTTCTGGAAGCCATATTGACCAATACTGTTCAGTTACATCACTGAGATTGGGATGATAGGCTCCCAAAGGCTTTGTTACCTGGAGAATTACCACTGGGCATACCCCTTATGAGCTAGTGTATGGGAAACAAGTAATTTTACCAATAGAATTCCAAGTAAGGACCTTCCATATTGTCGTAGAATTAGGATTGAACCTGGATGAGGCTCAGAAGCAACAAGCCCTACAATTGAATGAATTGGATAAAATCAGGCAAGATGCCATCCAACGAACAATATTAGTCCAAAACCAGAGGAGCAAGTGACATGAAAAGTTTATTTAGAAGAAGCACTTCCAGCTTGGTGATTGGGACCTGTTGTTTGATTCCCGGTTCAAAAACTTCAAAGGAAAAATTACCACCCATTGGTTGGGCCCTTACAAGGTAGACACTGTATATGACAATGGAGCTGTAAAAATTAAAACAATTGATGATGGACAAGTCTCTTTTGTGGTAAATGGACACCGACTTAATTTTTATCATAAGCCCATTTCTAGAGAAGATTTTCTACAGGTCATGTCAGCTGACAAGGCACTGGCCTTAGTAGATGGGGAATTCCCCCTTTGTTCTTGAAACATTTTTTGGGTTTCCTACTGTATATATGTAAATAGTTTTTGTATTTTGTTAATAAGGAAATTCTAGATATTTCTGTAAGTAATTATTTCACTGGGAGTACACCGTTTCAAGGATCTTTCATCAAAACATTGTTATACTTGAATTTTGTGTCTGCTAAAGCATCAAATGAATAATGACTTACTGTAATTAGCCATGTTTTTGCAAAATTATCATTTTAAAGGCAATCTAAAGCAGTTTCTCTTGAAAATATTCACCACTGTATAAGGAAGTTATACCATAACTATCAAGCCTAGATGTCTCTCATACAGGTTTTTACAAGGAACCTAAGTAATTAAGTCAAGTGTCTTTATCAAAGAGTAACAGGGAGGTCTCATTAGCAGTTAGTCATGGAAACATCATAATAATTACAAAAGAAGATAGTGAGTTGAGCCTAGAGATACCTTTCTGTTCTTTCTCAATGGCACCATCCACTACACACTAAATAGCTTGATTATATCATATCTTTAGATAGGCCACGTAAGCTTAAGTATCCCTTACATCAGGACAACCACTAAACAATATAACAAAACATCATCTTCTAACATAAATACCATCCCAATTAAAAATCAAAAGAAAGAAAAAGTTGTTTCAGAGATGTTCCCCCATCTTCTTGCATAAGCAATCTTATACTAATATCTTAAAAGGATGGAGGGCCAGTCTTTTAGGTTTTAACAGGCTAACCTGCCAGGATACTGAACAGGTCTGTTGGCAGGAGGTACCGGCCTATGGTATGACTAGGTAAAAACACCAGAGTACTTAACATGCTTGCTGACATCGGGTCATTCTACCTAGCGAGGATGATGATCTGACAAAAATAAAGAATAAATCTAAACTTGTCCTGATGTATGGCATTACTTGCAGACAAAGCTGACATGGAGTGTAGAAATTTCAATACAAATTAAGTATTTTCTGTGATTCTCCCGATCTAACAATTATATGCCACTGTTAAATACAGAATCATTTCTACTATTATTCTTGCGGAAAATTAAACCATTATCACAAAGTGAAATATCAAGAACACATAACACAAAACTTTTTCCGAGAAAGCGTAAAGCTAAAAACCCCACTATCATATATTATGTATATCATGGATCATGAAACAATCTCATACAAAACTCTAATCCGAGAGCTCTCAATACAATACAATTGTCTCACACTGTCATACAAAACTCAACAAATACATGTGCCAATGTTTGTGTCCAGACAACCTGCCTCCTCTGTACAATCCCTGCAATTAGAATTCTCACAATGAATTCAAATTTCCTAGTTTGCACATGCTCATAATCATATCCACTGCATGTGTGATTGCATGAGTGCACTTTACTCAAATCACAACTGATAACCAAATTGTCCCTTTCACCTGTTATCTCACATGGGTCTCGACTAGATATGACATGCATGTAGTTAACCATGGTGAATCTTTAGTTGCATGTGAGTTCACTGATTTTAATTAATTAATGATTAATTCACTGAACTATCACTAGTGCAAGTTTAGTTACAACTAGTACAACTAATCTTAACTCACGTAACTACACTTATAATTCTGTTACAATTCCAACTCACTCAGTTATAAATGAGATAATAGATTAATATTTATTGTCCAATTTATTTAAGGGAAAAGTAAATTAGACACATGTTTCTTGTTGACTTTTCAACATGGAGTATGTGTGGTTAAGATAAGGTTAATGAATCTCATCAATTTTCCATTGGGAAATGACTCTAAGACTATCTTGAAACTCCCTTGCTTACCTCTTCTTATCTATATATAGGATTTCTTATCCTATAGGTGGGGCCATCTCCTAACTGTCTCGTCAGACCAATCTATGAAATTTCATCTTTACACTTGACATACTGTAAATCTTTGGCTATTGGGGGATACTGACTAGTTTAATATACTTTTGATTGTGAGGTGTCACAATACTTAGGTGTGGGGGAGGGGTTCATGAGATGACAAATGATCATTTCCTAGAGAAAGGAGTCTTTGCAAGAGTTTTTGTATTATTACCATGATACAGGTTATTACATTGATAGGCATGTTATTTTTAAATTCTTAACTCCTGTGTGCTATACATTATTGAACTCATGCTTAACAGACCACTCTTTATTGGTTATATTCCATTACAAGCTTCATATTGTAGGTTTTACAATACATGTTTTATGCTTTCTATAACCTATTCATTATAGGTTTTGACACTATATGTCATATACAAGAAGAACGAGTAAGCATGGAGCACTCTGCCTCTGCTCATTAACCACTATGGTTGTCAAAAATAATTCAAAATTGCAGGTTGTACATTAAAAGAGGCGAAAATGCACTTAACACAGGGGTACCAGATGAAGTACCGGATGAGGTGCTAGATGCAATTCCGTTTAAAGTGTCGTTTGAAGTAACATTGCATTGCATACCAGTAACTGTCCTAGATTACAGGGAACTAGAATTCAATCACATTTAATTCAATTTGTTACAGGCATTGATTAAAAGATGCTTCATATGGTTATGATCAAATGTCCAAGTCAAAAGACTTGGACATTGATCTAAGTACACACCACTCCATTAATCCCAAGCTTACCATCAAATTCGAATCTCCCACACATGGCAGCTCCCGCGCACATGTGGGAAACGTTCTCCACCATAAGAGCATCCAAAATCGGATTGGGCACTCTATTGTTTCATTTTCCCTTGCCATTTTCTTTGCATTGCATTAAGGAATTGCGCCCAACCTTTTCCAAATTCGCCCTCTGTTCTAATCGCACTCAGACTGTGTTAAGCCCGTGCCATTTCTTGGCTTGTTTGCACCCTTGATTGGTAAAATTTGCCCTCTGTTCCAATTTCACTCAGATCGTGCCCAATTCATGTCTCTGTGTTTCTCGATTTCACCCTTTCTTGGTGAATTCAAACCCTGTCACAATGCCCAAGCGATACGAACCCTCCTCCTATGCATACTTGTTTGCCATTCTAGAATTCACACAGTGTAGGGAAGTGTTCTTGCATGTTGGCTGGGGTCCATTTATTTCAAGTTTGCAAGGCCATGATGACCATATTTCTATGCAATTTGCAGTTGGTTTTGATGGAAGGATAACACATGTAGGGTCTCTCAATTTTGCGGTCACAGAAGAGTCAATTGCTGCTGCAACAAAACTTCCAAGAATGGGAGATAGGTGGTTCAAGAATCATCAATTGCCATGCTCAAGTTACAAAAGGTTGTTTAAACCTGAATTAGAGAGCATTTCAGAAGCAGAATGGTATTCTAAGGAGTGGATAAAGCCATAATCAGTCAATCCCCTTATCATCATCACATGGTTAATTACATGTGAATGTAGATACTCCACCTTCAAAGCTTGTCACTTTAGGTTGCTGGCTCATTTTTTGTTCAATAAACCTTTAAAATTACCTTTTTATTTTCTCAAAATCTTGGAGAAAATGTCCTCTCAAGTGAGGAAAAATGTGACCAACCTCCACAATAGTCTCTTCCACCACGGTTTGATCAAACTCCTCATTCTTACCGAACTAGAGAAGCAGGGGCAAAGTTGGGATGCCTTTATCTACCAATTTGCAAATCCTCACTTGACAGTTAAGACCAGAAAATAGCCACTTAGCCTAAAAACTATCTCTCCATCCAAGCCTCACTCTCCAAAAACTCCAAACTCCCTTGCACAAACTCCCTCTTTACCGGAACGATACCAAAAGCTTGTTGATATTCCTACTTCTTCATCGGGGAAGAAGACCAAGAACAAATACCAAAAGAACCCTATTGTTGACCCCCCAATGCCTTCATTTTCTCTTGATCCTACACCTAAGAAGCCCCAAGAAGTAATGCAGTAAGACTTTCCCATCTGTTCGCGTTCAAATGGTCACCAGGTGAGCAAAAGGAGAGCGCTTTCATACCCTGTTGGGTCTGGCAGGGCAGAACAGCTGTGGAGCAGAGGGTTAAAGAAAACAAAACTAACTACAATCTAACTATCATCTGAAAAGAAATAACACTGCGAAAATAAACAACAAACATCAAACACAAGACACAGGGGTCACCAATGGGTCCAGGCTGGTGTATTAATGAAATTGGAGCACGCTGAAGGAAGAGACCAGAGGTTCCTTCTCCCCCCAACGGAAGGATCTTCGGGGCCCTCAACACAAATTGCTTTCCTTACAAGTGAGATGAACTGCGCACAACAGTGAAAGAACTCTGGGTGATGCAGCTGATGGGTTGTTTTCAAAGGATGAACCCTTAACCATCTGAACAGCATAACAGTGCTTAGAATTCCTTGCGAAAATAGTGTATCCTCACGGCCTTTTATAGCAGCTCTTCGGGCGATCATGTAACCTTCTCAAAGTGTGAACAGGGACCCTTTTAGGGTTTATTTAGGTCATTAACCCGCCGATTTTACGGATCCAGCTCTGATTTGAGAGTCAAATCAACTTGGGAGTCGGTCCATAAGCGGTTGGGAGGCCGACCTATTCAATTAATGCGCCGTATTAGCAGGCGTGCGGGTTTGTATGCTGACAGCCGCACGTCGAGCGCGCATGCACGCAAATCACGTTTTTGTCCTGCGCCTGCGCGCGCGCACCAAACTGCTGTAAAGCGCCCTTCAAGTTTTGGTTACTTTGTATAGTTTTTGGCCCTTCTGGAGTGTTGTGAAATTAATTCAGTGCCATGAATGACTTCATCGCTGTTTTGATGATGCAGAGTTCTTGTCGCCATGTGCAAACGAAATTTCAGTGATAACAGATGCCCCCTGATGGATGAGGTTAGGAGCATACGTATAGCCGAAATCCATCAATGTTTCTTCTACTGAGAATGTTGTTGTAAGGGAAATCAAGAGTGGGACCGTTCGGAGTGATCCGTTGGAGAAAGAAGGAACCGGTATCCCGACCTTTTGATAGACATGCACAAAAAATATACAACTGTGTACAAACGAGGCGGGCATGCCCCATGCTCGTGTGATGTAACTCTGAAAAAAGATGACGGAAGTGTTGGTGTAGACAACTGCAGCGCCCTCGGGGGCGGTATTGATAAAGGCAGAAGACAATTCTACAAAGGAACATACTCTGAATAATGGGTAATGATCGTTGTAATAAGCAACGACGATGATGTGGGCATTGGTGGCCCTACCACATTCAGAGGTCTTCGGCAAATGACAAAAATAACTGCAATAGTCGCAAAGTAAGACCCACCATAACATGAGAGAGTGTTGGTGTCGAATTTTATGGGGGCCAACGACAGCAGGGAGAAATGGTGTGTCACCCTGTGCCGTCTGAGATCTCTCATAAAAATAGAGAATGAGAATCAAGATACTGTCGCCCTTCTGGAAAAGTGTGTTGATGTCGACAAAAGTGGGACGCGACTCCCAGAAGCGAAAAGGTGCTCCGTGGAATCTACTGAGGTGAGGAAGTGGCAGAGGTACATGAACGAAGTCAAGAAGTGGGATGACTCAAGACTACCCTTGGTTGGAGGATATATAATAGGAACAGTGGCCGCAACCGTGTAACAAGGTCGAGTGTCAGGGGGACGACAAGACAGGTGTTAAGTTGTGCCAGAGGTGGGACAAGGTGAACAAACTCAGAGGGTAGAGGTAACTGACCTGTGGGGTACTCTGAAAATATGGACGATGCCGGCAAGGGTAAATGATAAGTACTGCTCCAATCCAAGGGTGACATGGGTTGCGTGTGGCCAAAAGAAAGCAAGTCGCCAATGGTGACGATGAAGAATGTAATGACTGAAGGTAAAGGTGTTTGTACAATAAATAATAAATAATAAATAATTTTGGGGAGAAATGTACAAATGCAGAAACGGGTGCCCCAGTGTGAAATGCGTGCCCCAGGGAGGGCAAAATTTTCATGAGAATATGATGAAGGGTGGGGGCCTCATTGGCGAGTTTCTGTATGAGGTAGGTGAAATGAAGATAGGTTCGCAGATGGGCAAACTGATGGTGGATGAAATGGTGGGTTCATGATCCTGCGGAGGTGCAGGTAAAAAAAAACATAACCATAAAGCGATGATTTGGGAGTCCATTTGGGAAGCTAGCAAAATGAGGAGCAGAAGTATGTGGTTGATTCGCAACATGATGTAAGACTACCGGGACTCCCATCCCTAAAAGGTAATGAAGATCAACATGAGTGTCAATAGTGCAAAAAGGTGCTATGAATGAGACGACTCATGTGGGTAAGAAAGCTACCGGGTGCCAGTACCGTAGATGCAAAATGGAGGTGTGAGTACGACAGAGCCGGAAAGGGGTGTCCTAAAGGCCAAAATCAGAGGGTGTGACTAGAAATGTAAATGCAATACAGTGGGAGAGACTACATGCCAGTGCTGAGTATATACCTAAAGGAATGATGCGAAGAGATGATGGATCAAGTACCTTCACACATAACAACCAAATACCCAAAGTGAACAATATCTGAAGATAATACCAAATATGAACATGTATTAGATAAATGTGACGATGCATGTGCATACCTGGCCATGATATGAAAAAAAGGTGCCCCAGGGGCTCAGGATGAAAAGTGGCCCAGGGACAACCATGATGTAGGTGGCGGGATGCTGATCCCGTGGCTGAAGACGGTTCGAAAAACGGACGCCGTGGGCTCCCAGAATGGTGAGTGGAAGTTTGGTAAAAACCCTATATATAGATGTAGGGCCCACATTGCCACCTCATTTGTACCTGCTTCTACAGTGAGTTCCAGAGCAGATCCAGAGGAGATTGAGTTATTCCAAGAGCACGAGGCATCCGTTTCCTGGCGTGCGAGTTTCAGGTTAGTGATCTGAACATCCTGCATAGCTATAGGTTTCCAATTTTTGGGCAGGGTAGGTACGGGGGGTCGTACAGGGGTTTTAGGGGGTTTTTGGGTAGAGGGTGGGCCCACATGCGCGGACGACTCAGTGGAAGGCGCGCATGAGTGTGCGCCTGTACACTGAATACGTGCGCATGTGTGCGCATGAATAGGAATTTAAGGCGCGCCTGTGAGGTGGACAGGCGCGCATAAGTGCGCGCCTATAGGTCGAACAAGCGCACTCACGGGCGCACCTGTGGGTATGATAGGTGCGCCCTAGTGCGCACCGGTATTGTGGACAGGCGCGCTGATGAGCGCGCCTGTGGGAAAAATAGGCGTGCTCATGAGCGTGCCTGTGGGAAAAACAGGCGCGCGCACATGCACGCCTGTATAGTGAACAGGTGTGCATGTGCGCACGCCTATGGATGGTAAAACCATGCCTTTGGGGCAAGGTTTCAGGGTGAAAAATTAGCTTATTTGATATCTTGGATGGGTGCCTAAGCTAATATAGGGTTCTGGGTTGTGTGCAGGTGGTGATCAGTGACCATGGATGTGCGGTGGCACGAGCGGGACTGGGCACAGCTGCGAGAGGTTGTGGTCCGTGCGAGGCCTGTAGTTCGAGCTTCTTTAGTAGCCAGTGGGTTGCTAAAGTTCTTTGAGTTCCCTTTGTTACGGGCCCAGGAGTATTTGCTCCATTTCTTGATCGAGATGTGGAGCCCTGAGCAGCACTGCTTCCTCGTGCAAGGAGAGCAGATTACCTTCACTGCGGTGGAGGACCTTTATTTCTTGACTGGGCTCCCCTTCCAGGGAACACCGTTGCCGGCAGAGCCTGTGCTGCCGAGAGATATGCCTCTGCAGGAGGTCTCCGAGCGATACTGCTCAGGAGAGCATTATATGACTGGGTCTTCAGTGCGCATCAGTGGGATAGATGCCCTGTTGCATCGTTGTGTAGCAGCGATGATAGTTCGGGTGTACGGGACCCGAGCGCTCCACCGGATTAGTGGTGGTGAGATGATGTTGATGGAGAGGGTGGTGGTGGGCCATGAGCGGTTCGCCTGGGGTTTGACCCTTCATGCGCAGATGATTGTGCAGCTGGACTATTGTCGGTCCACAGGCAGAGGGGAGTTCGCTTTTGGCTCCATCCTGGTGGATTTCTTTTTGGAGAGGGTGCCGATGTTGCACCCGAGGGTGCTGCTAGAGGTACCAGGTGTACGAGAGCCGTGCTTGAGGTGGTGGTCATGGATTTTGGTTCGCCACAGTGGTGGCGAAGGTGGACATTACTTCACTGAGGAGGCAGCTCAGATATGGCGGCAGATGCCGCAGGTTATACTCGAGTTCCCCTATGCTGGGGTGGACTTCTGGGGGGACCCAAATATGGTACTGCCTCCTGGGGAGGTTTTTGACCACAGAGGTATGTTGTGTATTTGTATGTTGTGATTTATTTTGTGATTTTGATATACCAATGCATATGTTTGATGTATAGACACTGATACTATCTGTTGTTGCTTGTTTGGTGCATGTGCATATTTGGCACCTCGCGGGCGTGAGGTGGAGTTGTTCAGAGCACCAATGCAGCGAGAGCAGGAGGGACCGCCGTGTGCAGGGAGGCGTCCGAGGGATGAGGTTGCTGGGCGAGCAGCAGGGCCCGAGAGATCGGCGCAGAGGTGCCGCTTTGATGACCCTGGTGCGGGGCCATCCCATGCTCCTCCGATGGCAGCCGGAGTAAATGATGATGATATAGTCTGTCGGTTTGAGACGGTGTTTCGAGACGTGCCTGAGGGCATGTGGACCCGTATCCAGGACAAGGAGTTCCTGGAGAAGTGCATCGGGTTACCGCCACCATGGCGGTCGATCATGCGACGAGCAACAGTGCTCGCCGCTATGACTAGTGGACGCCTGCCGCCGGGGTAGGAGGGTCCTATGGGTGCTCCACCACCGCCGCCTGGGGTAGGTCGGGGTGGGCCACCACCTCCTCAGGAGGGAGGGGCAGCTGGGGGTGCATTAGAGGCACCCTGATTGTATGATGTATTTTTGTATACCTTTTGATAGGCTGGTGAGCCGATTTTTGTACCGTTATGCGGCACAGGCCAGTGGGCCGATGTATTTTTTGTATGTAAACATTCGGATGGCCGGAGAGGCC
>ML778136.1:565734-577987 GCA_009831015.1 Picea engelmannii | reverse complement strand
TTCCCTATTTGTCAACTTCTATGTTTGAAAATGTGAGAACCAGATAACGGGGGGTTATTTGGATGCCTACCCCCGAAATCCTACCTAGACTAAAATTTTCTTTTGGCACCTCCTGTGGAGGACAACTTAGTGAGTTGTTTTTAAATTTTTTTAGATGAAATTGTGTTGTGGGGTTGGGGGTGAAAACCAACCTCATTTGATTAAAAGTGGGAATGGATAGTCCAATCAAGAAAAGATGGGGTGTTTTCAGAATCCCTTTGGAGGAAACCTACTTAAACCACCATGTTTCGAGACGAGGCTATGTGAGTGAAAAAGTGTCTTTTGTGTGTGAGTGAAAGTGCACCAAATTTTAGTTATTTAGATGTCACCTTGCAACATGTGGACATCGCTTGGTCCTTTACAAGAGTTTGATTACCTAAATTAAGTAGATGTCATTGGTACAACCTTGCGGAATTTTAAAAGCACTAGGAAACTAGCATGTGGACATTGTGGTCCGTTACTATCTTTTAACTCCCTATGTGTGAGTTAATATAGAAAAATCATGAAACTATCCTAGATTGAACATGTGGGCATGTGTGGGCCCGTTACAAACTTTTAAACTCTCCTAGTTTTTTGATCTAAGAAAGTAGAAATTCAAACACTATTCTAGCTTTGTTGACATGTGGGCATGTATGGGCCCGTTACAAGAATGTGTTTAAAAAATGAAACTAAGAGGGGTCTCGAAAGAGCCGTTGTCCTCTCCTAAAAGTTTTGAAATTTTTGTTTAAAGGGAGATGAGATCGTTTTCGCAATCTTTTTCTGATTCTCAAGATCGCTTAATGGCGCGAGAGAAGAGCATACTCAAGATTGTTTACTTTCGACTTCTAGTCCCGAATGTGAGTTTAGATGTGATTACAATTTGATGTTCCACTTAGATTATAAATCAAAGCAAGCCATCCATGTGGCGAAAAGCAAAATAAGGGAAAAATTACTTTTATCCACCTAAGTGCCTATGTTTGTTTGACTATCCCCTTTATAAGTTGAGGTGTCTAAGTGGTGTAGTATTTAGAGCATGCATGACATCATTCTTGAGAAGGAAACTGAATTTCCCCACATCCAAAACCTTACAATGAAAAATTTAGTTCCAATGTGCGGCTGTTAGTATAGACAGAGGTGCGTGTGGCACCTGCGCACAGACTGTATTAAGAACCAAAGCACATGCGTGCATCTATGGGGTGGAATACCTGCGCGCTTGTGATAAATTACTGAGAAAGAAACTCCGAATGGATTTCTCTCGATTCTCCTGTGAATCGACTGGCTAGCAGGTCTGCGGAGGCCGGTTTGTGTCCCTGCAAGTTAATAAAACAAAAAGGAAAGCGAATTAAACCCAATTGAGGGAGGATTTGATACCTAACTCCCCAGTGGATTCATCAGTTTGTTCGCGTTCAAATGGTCACCAGGTGAGAAAAAGGAGAGCGCTTGCATACCCTATTGGGTCTGGCAGGGAAGAATAGCTGTGGAGCAGAGGGTTAAAGAAAACAAAACTAACTACAATCTGGTGTATCAGAGTCAGTCCGTAAGCGGTTGGGAGGCCGACCTATTCAATTAATGCACCGTATTAGCAGGCGTGCGGGTTTGTATGCTGACAGCCGCCCATCGAGCGCGCATGCGCGCAAATCACGTTTTTGTCCTGCGCGTGCGCGTGCACACCAAACTGCTGTAAAGCGCCCTTCAATTTTTGGTTACTTTGTATAGTTTTTGGCCCTTCTGGAGTGCTGTGAAATTAATTCAGTGCCATGAATGACTTCATCGTTGTTTTGATGATGCAGATTTCTTGTCGCCATGTGCAGACGAAATTTCAGTGATAACACCATCATTCCCACAAACAAGAGAGGAGCCATCCGATTTGGTAAGGGAACTTTTCTGAAGAGTACCTGAAACATAGGAAGCAAGCCTTATCACAAGCTTCCACCTACTTCAGATCCTATCCAAGTATCCTCCAACCTTGAGAGCCCTCATAAGAAACCTAGAGAAGTCTCTGCGGATGGATTAGAGCCACTAAGGAAAACAAAATCAGAACCTACCTCACCTTTCCGATCTCCCGTCACACTTACTTCACCCATGCCCACTCTTGATCCTAAAATTGATAAATTGACCACATATCTCAAAGGACCTAAGCCTTCCTCGGAGATCACTGATTTTTCCCCAACTATAGAGGAGATAAAAAGGGAAAACCATTAGCTTCTCCAACAATTGGAGGAGAGGAAGACAATAAATGCACACCTTCATCATGACAATGCAATCCTTCAGGAAAAAGTTAACTCCCTTCAGCGGTTGGTCGATGGGATGACCCAATCTAACCTCAGCTTAAGATCAAAATTAAAGAAACATAAGAGGCACAAGGCTAAGCCTACACAGCAAGAAGGAGAGGCTTCTAAAGCCAACCCTCCTCAACAAGCCTAGTTCTGAGGGATGACTTCTTTTTGTTTGCAGTGGGACCTACAAAATCTTCGGTGTGGGGGTATGTTGGTCCTGAGATATGATCATCTTCATGATGTTATTATACACTTTTTTCCATATGTATATATGCGTTTTTATCTTTCAAAGGAGCTTTTTGAAATTTTTTATGGTAAAATGATACAATCAACATGAGGTACGTATAATTCATGTTTTGTGATTCAATCAAGTTTAATTTATCATATTTTATGGTTTACAAGAGTTAATTCATATGTTTTTTCTGTTACATGAAAAAATGCACTATGTTTCTTGGTCCGGCACTCATTCCATCACTTGATCCAACACTTCTTCCAGTACTTGTTCCGACACTCGTTTCGGCACCCAGTATTGCACAAAAACGCAAGGAAAGTTGGCGGTTATGGTATTGGTGGCCAGTGGTGGAAAAATCGAGCACATGGGTTTTGTTTGTCATCGCCCCCTCCAGCTCCTAAGCTCAAGACAACTTGATTTTAGTTGTCCAAAGAGGGCGCTTATTGGGTTCCTCCGTTTTGTTAGTTATTGATGCATTTAATGTAATTTACCGAATTTAGAGGTGGTTAGACCCTCCTGTGGTCAACCACCTGGGTTGTAAGCTTATAAATATTACCAGGATGCTCATTAGTTTGTTAACCAAGTAGCATAAGCATCAGAATTTCCATAAAAACAATTTTTCTCTATTTCTAGTTTAACATTGCCAGAATAGTGCCAAAACTGCGTTTCTGGATTTTTATGGCGAATTTGGCCTACTGAGGTCGTGGTGTGATTTTAGAGAGTGAACACGACTTGATGGGGGGCCCACCAATAGTCTGGTAACTCTCTTCATGTTTATTTATGCATTTCTCAATTTAATTGTTCTCTTTTCATTTTCTGTACATTCATGTTTTTATTATGCTAACTAGTTTGTTGTAGCTTAATTGTTTTAATTGTTTTGCAGGTTAGATGTTGATATAGATTAGCATGTGTTGATTTTATAGATTAGAAAAGTCTTGCAAGTCTCTAAGTATCTTTACTAATTACGTGTGCTATTAAAAAGTCTCTCTCTCACTATACTAACCCCATGTGCAACGTAGATGATAAATTGTGCTTTCTTTTATATTTTTACAATCAAGCTTAAAACAAATTTTTAATTAGAACAGAGCATAATTTTAATCTGAGTTTCTTCTGACAAGGATTGATGGATGGATATATTTGCTTCCAGTTTTTGAATAATATCTTTCTTACTTCAGCTTTAGATAGATTTCACTTGTTTAGTTATTGGTTAAATGTAATTGTCAATTCACTTTTTAATATCATGTTTTTAATTTCTGTTTTTAGTCATTTTCTTATCATAGCTTGAATGATTAAACTAGACATAGTATAGTTTCCTTTCACACAATTTCCTTTCATAGATTAAGATGCAATTGAATTTCTCAATTAGATAATGATGATCTCATCATGATGTTGATGGTTTATACATGAATATGTAGGGTATTTAACATTACTTTTATCATGGCTAAGTTTTCATTGCACTGTTTACTTCACACCTTTCATTTTTCCATTGAAATTAGTATTGAGCTTATACCAATAGAACTGTCCTTTATTTTCAAGTGTCATCAAGATATCATCCGTCACCACCGAAGGCATTCACACAACCACACACATTACATTTGAGTGTTTCATAGGTTAAAGTTAGTTTCTTGCTTTCATAAGTTAGAAAAGATAGTTTCTTGTTTTCATAAGTTTAGTTGATAGTCTTTCTTACTTTCAATAGAATAGATTTCCCTTCATGCATTGCATTGAGCATTTAAATTTCCTTTCATGCAAGATAAATAGTTTTGCATTAGGCATTTAGTTCACTTGCCTCTTAGGCTAGGTAGTTGTTCAATGAGAAGTCTTTGCTTACTTGTCTTTTGCTTTATGCTTTTGCTTGCTTGTCTATTTTCTTTAATAGGTTAGTTAGGTGTTTTTTCTTGCTTGTCTATTTTATTTAGTAGGTTAGTTAGGTGTTTTTGCTTGCTTGTCTATTTGCTTTAATATGTTAGATAGGTGTTTTTTCTTACTTGCTTATTTATTTTCTTTCATAGGATAGTTTCTCATTGAATGTAGGTTGGCAAGTTAAAGGTAGTGTGCTTTCATCATTTATGCTTAGTAGTTTACCTTTTCTTATTGTCATGAACTAGTTTTCTTTATATAGAGTTTTCATTTGCTTTCTTAGGAACTATCCATCAGTCCTTGGCCCAAAAGTACTTAGGTTACCTAGTTTCAATTTTCTTAGTAGGGTTTGTTCATTAGATAGGTTTGACTGAGTATATTATCCCTAGATATATGCTTTCCATAGTTAGACTATACTCCTACCAACCTTTTTACCTTTGGCATATATTTTGCTACAACTCTAAGTTTACCTACCCCGTGTTGACAATTTAATTGAGGGTAGTTTAGTGTCTTTTTTAATACATATAAAACACCTAACAGGAGCTCTCCAGCAGATGAGGAATAGAAGGATGCGAGTTTGATTCCCAGTGAGCATCTGATAAACCTCATCCAGGAACATAAAAAAGAAGAAAAATATCTGAAATTTTGTAGAGAACATAACCCGGGCAGAAGTTGAAACAAAGAAAGAATCCTTGATAATTGTGAGAGTTCCTTGTTGATATCATGGCTTGGCATGGGGGTCTCCAGAGTTCTAAGAATGAATCCCTCTGAGCCTATGGCCAGGTGGAAGGATGAACACCCACAGTTAGTTAGTTGTCTACCACCTGTAATAGATAAGTAATCACACATCTTGTGTATTTAAGTGGTACTGTGAATTAAAGTTGGATATCCTATGAATGTTGTATGGATGGATATGTTTTATTAATGATTTATACTATACCCTTTTTGTGTCTGCTTGATTGTGTAATTAGGCGAGTAGGAAATTGTATGAATTGGACATGTTTTTATACTCGTAAATGCTTGCGTCCTGTGGTGTCTTAAGCCAGAGCCACGACCTGCGAGTTTGTCGACTCTGGGCATAGTTTCATGTATGCATGTTGACCCTCCTAGTTGTTTTGAGTCCCTTGGAGGAATAAGTTTTTTAAACTCAGGAGAGGTAGTGCAGATATGCACAGGCTCTCTGTAAGGCAAGAAGATATTGAGAACCACTTAAGTTCTAGACTTGCTGAAGGAGTACAAGAGTTGTGCAGATGACCCTGCTAAGTGATAAGTTCAGGAGAAAGAGTGCAAGGCTCTTAAATCCTTCATAACTAATAAATCTTAGGAAGGATAGTGATATTCAAGTATAAAAAGGGAATATCCTTTCATTTGGAAGATGAACGCACAAGACATTTCAGGAGGATCCAAGGTCTGTCGCGACCACTAGATTGGAAGAAGGACCACAGGCGTTAATGCCTCGACTCCTTCAACCTTCACAATATTGACGAATGTTGGTAATCATGATTAAGGGGATGGATCTTCTGAAACTCGAAGTTGTGATGCGATTTGGACCATAGATCCAAGTATCTATCGGGACCCACCTTGACCGTGGGATCTGTGAGTGTAGAGTTCGCGCGTTGGTGCATTTAAAATTATAAAACCCAAAGTTGCAATGTGATCTAGACCGTTGGATCGAGGAAGGTCATGGAACATCGATATGACGTGAGCAGATTAACACAAAGAGTATGTGGGAATTCAAAATTCCATAAGGACCAAGCTCAGAAGAGACTAGCGCTTTTCAGAAGCACAAATGAGGTCTAAGAGACGATTTTGTTTCAAGTTCGTAAGCTTAGGAGGGAAGCGGAAGTTGAGACCCATACATCAGGGCTTGTAGGAAGTAAATTAAAGGTTGAGACCTTTGAAACATCTGCAATCTTCCAAGTCAAGGAAGAAAGTGAAATCTTAGGAGGAGGAGCAACAATGACCATTGGATCGAGCACTATGAAAGATCTGGACCACTGGGATCCATGTCTAGACAATTATAAGAGCGTGTAGGAGGAGATCAGATCTGAGTGCAAGAGCCAACATTTGTTGGATCCCAAGGAAAGTGCACGAGGCGTAACCCTTTTAAAGTGAACATGAGAGTGGACTTGTGAAGTCCCGAAGTTTCAAAGTCAATTGGAACCATCCAATGTTAGGGTTTTTATGTGGCGTAAGATCCACAACTTCAGAGGTTTGTGGACAAAGAGGAGGAAAAAAAACCGAAGTAAATCCTCGCTGTTGATCGCCATGGGGATATATGTTAGGAGATCATTTATTTCGGGTAAAATCACTCTAGAGAAATGGGTGCATAAGAGTTGAAACTCCCAAAGCCCGTAGAGTCGGAGGTCCAAAGTCTCGAAGGGACGAATAGCCAAATATTTGAAGGTCTCTGAACCGTTAGATCCAAAGAGACATGTGGTGATAGATCGCAAGCTTCGGGTAAATTTCATTGGAGTTTCAGCTGAGAATGGATATTCCTGAACCCCAAAGACCCGAAGTGAGTCTGGACTGCCAGATCTAGAGGGATGCATGGCGACAGATCGTGGACTCTAGAGAAATCTGTTCGAGATTTTTTAGTTGAGATTTGAGACTCCCGAAGTATAGAGAGCCGGAGAGATGAAGTAAATTTCAATCGTCTGATCATCCGAGGTAGATCTTAGTCATCATATCATCCAAAGTAAATCTCAAGCGTTAGATCATCCAAGGTGAAATTGGACCATCTGATCCAGAAGAGACATGGCATATATCGGTGGATTCTAGGTAAAGTCTTGAAGTAATTCATAACAACCAGATCAATAGGACAAGTGGCATAAATCTGTAGACTTCGCGTAAATACCCAAAGCAAGCCTCAACCATTCGATTTAAGTGGACACAGAGTAGGAATTCGCTTACTTCGAGGGGAAGTGAAGTTTGATATTTGAGATCTCAGAAGTCCGAAGAACCAAAGGAAATATTGACCATTGATCGAGCAAAGGGGCCACAGGACCCTTGATCTAGTTGAAAGGTAAAACCCTTGAAGTAGTGGCAGAGACGTTAATTGAGACAGAAAAGTGTCCAAAAATCATCGACTCTAGAATATTGACATATGGAAGAAAGGAAAGTTTGAGACTTGAGAATTCCAAAGTCTGAAATTCTGAAACAAATCACAGTCGTTGATTTGCAAGAGGTCAGATCAGATCCCCAACTTTGAAATGGATATATCTAAGCCGTTAGTTCAAAGGCACCATCAAGATCATAAGATCTACGATCTTGTAGCATTGCGGGGATCAAAGATTCATGAACTTTAAAAATTTCAGGGAGGACCACAATCCAAACCACGATTTTGAAGAAAGTGTTAGCACTGAAAGTCACACTTTGACTACTAAAGTGTAAGATCAACACACATCATAAGTAAAAGATAATTTTGGTTTTGAATAGGTGGATCAACAATATGGAGAAAGAAATGGAGAGGGCAACAAATTGCAGATCAATATTCTACACCAATGGGCAATGGAGCCACAAACATTCTACTCATCGAAGGCACTAAAGCTGCTCAACATAAAACAAGATTATATTCTGATAGGTGGAAGAATGAAGAAGGAAAACATAAGATAGAATGTTCACTAAACAAATATCCTCTCAATTTAATGAATCAACAAATACTTGAATATAAACAATGACTGATGGGAAAAATACAATAGATCCTCTGCTGCTTAGGGATCCATAAATCATTGGCAGCCTTTGATCCTCAAATCTGCAATATATTCAAATAAGAAGATATATAAAAACAATAATTACAATCTAAAATCATATCTCTCATGAGTCTCCAATAGAATTAATGCTTACAATCATAAAATTCCCACATGCTTACAAATGAACACACACAGGAAAACTTCCCGCTCCTACTCTCTCTAGCCTCTCTTGGCTCATGAATCCCCCTCTCCAAGAGATATCTCCTTCCTTAAATAGAAAATAGAATCCAAATAACCTTAGGAGGTCGAATCCCATCTCCTCCATTGGATTCTAAGCCTTAGATATAGGTGGAAACAATCAAAGAGACAAAAATCCAACAAAGTGCTAATTTTCAGGAATTTGTTGGAAACCATTAATAAATTGTTTCCACCTCATTTAATGAGGCCTTTGATGGAGCTAAAACTTACGTACAGGTGTCCCTTGACATATAAATGATCCTTGAGAAGATATTCAAATCCTCCTTGACAGGTGGCAACCTCCCAACAAGGTAAATATAAAAAACATGACCACTATAGGAAATTCGGTAGTGCCACTGTAAACTAGTTATGCTGATTCGGTAGGAAAAATTCTATGTATAATATCTCTCAAACCATTATTAATTTTGAAACACTGAGAGAGTTTTTTGTTATTTGGTATGTGATGAACAAAAACCTCTTTTGGTTTTCAAAAATACTTTCTCAATTGTTCATAATAAAAGTTTTAAGTTATTCACTCAAAAATGGCAAAAACGTCCAAAAATAACTCTGCACAATTTGGTCTCTGCCAAAATTTTAGTAGCAAATTTGGGTAGCACCCGCCTGTGTCTATGTGAAATTTGGTAGTGCCATCATAATTCGTAGCTACATCACTTCAACACTGACAGATTTGGTAGCATCCGCCATGAAAATGGATTTGGTAACAACCTATGGAATTCATAGTGCCATCATTACATTGCTTAACATATCTAATAACATTTTAGGTAGTAAAATGGAAGACCATGCTATATAGACAATTTCACAGTGCCATGGTGCTACAAAATATCTATTCTTTTCCATATGATGAGGCTAATCAAGAACTTTGAGCTGATAGAGGAAAGCCTTTGTTTAGCATGTTAGAGGTTATTTAGTTGCTTATGGAGAGGCATGCCTCTTTTAGTTGCAAATTCTTGTGCTAACATAGACTCCATGGGGGATAAATTCTTCCCTGTGAGGATCTAAGAACTCTTGTAGTTTCAGTGCCTTATCCTAGGGCTACTCCCAACCTTTAACCTCTGCCATCTGCTTTGATCTGTGACCTTCAACTGAAACTAAATGCAAATGAAAACTGAAACTGACAAAAATGATGAAAACGATGCTTGTCCAACAAGCTTATTGCACACACCTACTCTAATTACTGGGAAAATGAAGTATTCAATTTACATGAAACAACCAATGAAGCCATTTCATCATTTTTTCAACTGTTTGAAGCTTTGAAATGTGCTTCCTTAAGAACCAGAGATAATTCCTACTTGAAGGCATGTCAAAGAAACATTTGGCAATACACTTTCTATTGAATAAATCAGTGAGCCTAGGCTCAATTGCTGCTTGCAGAAAGGATGCAAATGGATCCTGAAAAATATCATCAATAATTTCCCCTATGACATTGCTTTGTGTAAAAAGGAAAAGTACTGCATAAGGTCCTTCCTCCACTGTGCTTGGTTTTTTCATTTCTTGCTGATTTTGTATTTCATTCTCAATGCATGTGGCCTTGGTCCATTCCTGGTCATGAGGTGTATTAGGAAAAAGGATTACCGATGTTTGTCATTCTTTAATTTCAACCTCTCTCATCTACTCACATGGAATTTGATCTTAGCTGCTTGATGAAACTGAGCTTGTATCTTCAAGAGGAATAAGGGGTTGATAGGGCAGTTCATCACAATTAGAACTGCTTGGGAAACTAAATTCTTCTTTCTTATCTTCTGATTGTGAGGGATATTCATCATATCTTGGCTTATTGTCCCAATTTCTCATTTTTTCACCTTCTAAACTTAGATTATCGTCTTTTTCTTCCTTTTTAGCAATAAAAATATGACATGAGGGTTGAAACAAGCTATTGTTGCTTTGATAGGAAGGGTACTTCTCTGATATAAGGTTTTCAACAGACTATTCATTGAAATAATCTTCATAATCATCATACAAAGGTGAATCAATGACCATTTGACTATTAGTGGCTGAGGGGATTAGTACAATAGCTGGGACAACTGGTTGTTTAGTGAAAACATCCTCATAGTCATCAAAACTTGGCAAATCATGGCACACTAGTTTATTAGCAACAGGAGGGATTACAACAACAACTGGTAAACTATGAATTTGGTCATGACAATATGAAACACTATTCTCATGATGAAATAACTTTGAATCTATAATGGTCTCTTGACTTAAAGAATCGAGAAAAGTAGGAGATAGGGAAATGATGGATGGTCCATATTGATCTTTCTCTTGGGGACCTAGATTTTGACATGAATATGCATTTGTTATTGAAATTTAGGAAAAACATTATGAAACTCATCATCTAATTCCTGATCTCTGCAATCATCCACTTCATCATCACTGCTAGAGGAATCACTTGCTGAATCCTGAATATATGATGCATAACCCTCACAACAATTCTCAAAAATTCTTTCAGCTGGATAAATTGTCTGCAATGAGAAAAAAAAACATCATGAAAGTCCTTCAAATAGGAAATACTAGAAGCAAGGAGTGTTCTATACCATTTCCTCACATAGACTTCCAATGAATACATGAACATTTTCATCAATGTATCCTCATGATGGATGTCAAGTTGTTGCATCAAAGCATGAAATTCATGAACATGCTCAACAGGGCTGCCATTCTCACCTTCATAAAATCTGGGCAGGAAATATTTCCATTCGTCAATTTGAGGCACATGATGTGGATAACCATCTATGGCTAAGAAATTGACTAGGGCAAACCTCCTGGCTAGGATAGCCTTCATAGGCATTTAATTTGTCTCATTCTAGTGGAGTCACCAACAAATTTTGAACAATGGAGTCACCATGGTGAATGTGCAGTCTTGAAGGTGTCCAACTTCAATCACCATCTAAATATGGAGTTGTGCAGTTTCATTCTTCCCAAGGAGATTTTCAATCTTCTCAAATCCATCCCCGACAATGGCGCCAAAAATGTTAGCATTGAAAGTCACACTTTGACTTCTAAAGTGTAACCTCAACACCCATCAGAATGTAAAAGATAATTTTGGTTTTGAATAGGTGGATCAACAAGATGGAGAAAGAAAGGGAGATGGAAGAAAACTTCATATTAGTAGGCTACACCAATGGGCAATGGAGTCACAAACATTCTACTCATAGAAGGCACTAAAGCTACTCAATAGAAAACAAGATTATATTCTGATAGGTGGAAGAATGAAGAAGGAAAACATAAGATAGAATGCTCACTAAACAAATATCTTCTCAATTTAATGAATCAAAAAATACTTGAATATAAACAATGACTGATGGGAAAAATACTGTAGATCCTCTACTGCTTAGGGATCCATAAATCATTGGCAGCCTTTGATCTTCAAATTTGCAATATATTCAAATAAGAAGATATATAAAAAAAATAATTACAATATGAAATCACAGCTCTCAGAATTCTGATGTGGGTGGGAAAACCCCCTACAGACTAGCACTAAGGGTTCTATAATGCATGCATAAATGACCATCTAAAGTCTCCCACTTTTTACTATTATCCCATCATAGACCCCACATTCATGCATAAAACACAAGGGTAAAATGATCTAGTAACTCTACCTTGAACTTCCACGTTTGGTGTCGATCCTTTTGCGTTCGATAGCTCCTTAACTGCAAGTATCCTCCCAAATCCAACCTACATTCATAAATAGACAAACAAAGAACTCCAAACATGCATCTTATATGTTAGGAACCAAATAACAATATAGCATAGAAAAACCTCATAAAAAGTAGTCAACGTCTTGAAAAAGAGATAATTTCAGATAATAAGCCTCTTCGAGGGGGCAACCTCCTTTTACCCCACTTAAATGTTCAAGTACAAGATGATTCAAAATGAAAATGTCTCCTTGGTATATATAGGAGACTAGGAGTTATAATTATAAC
>ML778136.1:518028-545756 GCA_009831015.1 Picea engelmannii | reverse complement strand
GCATTTCATAAGCTATTCACCCCTCTCTTGAGTGAATAAGCTTGGAGTTCTTTCACCCACATTTCATCTTTTTCTTTGTAAGGAGAGCAATCAGTTGAGGGCCTCAAGAGCCTTCCATTGGAGAGGGAAGGGACCCAAGTCCTGTTTCTCCTTTGTGTATCTTTGGATTTCATCTATCAGACCAGCTAATACATTGGTGATATTGGTCCATTTTCATTTGTTTTTATTTTTGTTCCTATGCTCATAGTTTCATTTAGTTTTTGTTTAATTCTTGTTAGTAGCTTTGTTGTTTTCTTTCTAACCTTTTACCATGCAGCTGTCATGACTAGCAGAGCCCAACTAGGCATGTAAGCACTCACTTTTTGCTCATCAAACGATGAAAAGAGTGCAAACACAAGCCATGAGAAGGCAAACATGATTGCACAGGTTCCTATTTAGAAGAAATTGAACATCGAGGATAAGACACCACATAATTAACCCGTGGCGAGGTAGAGTCTACACAAACACTAGGAACATATAAAAGGGCAGCCTGAACTAACATCGAATTAGGATGGTGATTATCAGATTCCATCTGGTCGATAGTGACAATGCTTCCATTGTGAGGGAAATGCATCACCCGGTAGAGCATAGACACCACAATGTTCATAGCATATACATAATCATGCCCGAGAAGCATATTGAAATCTAACGGGCCTTGCACCACTATAACATCAACAAGGACAATATTCCCACCTAACGAGATAGGATATCCCAAGACTTTCGAAATCGAGGAGGATAAAATACTTGCGGAGGCTCCTTCATCCATGATACATCAATAGATGTTTGTTGAATTAACCTCAAGCCTTATTTGAAAAGGTGCAGAAGAAGGAAGACAAGGCTCAATAAGTTTATTCCAATCAAAGGAAACCATCCTAGGGCTTGGAGGGGGTGTGCTCGGAGTGAGCGGAATGTCCCCTTGTTCTGAAAGTACAAAATTGGAAATGCTAAAAACATAGTCGGTAGACACTTCACTCCCCAAGAGAGGAGTGGGATTAGCCGAAGATGGCATCGATGTGACCACTTTGGTCGACTCGACTCTCTTAAAGAGAAGAGTGGGACTATCCAAAGATTGCAATGACGTGACCACTTTGGTAGACTCGACACTCTCCAAGAGAAGAGTGGTATCAACCGAAGATCGTGACGACGTGACCACTTTCTCAACCAATGACTGCATAGGATGAAAGACTACATGTTCTAAAGACACATCACCCCTTAAAAGAGGAGTGGGATTAGCCGATGACTGCATCGACATGACCACTTTCTCAACCAATGGTTGAATAGGATGAGAGACTACAAGTTCTAAAGGAACCTCACCCCCCAAAAGAGGAGTGGGATCAACCGATGACTGTATTGACATGACTACTTTATCAACCGATGGATGAATAGGCTGAGAGAATACAAGTTCTAAATGCACCTCACCCCCCAAAAGAGGAGTGGGATCAGCCGATGACTGTATCGACATGACCACTTTCTCAACCAATGGTTGAATAGGATGAGAGACTACAAGGTCTAAAGGCACCTCACCTCCCAAAAGAGGAATGGGATCATCCGATGACTACATCAACATTACCACTTTATCAACCAATGGCTGAATAGACTATGAGGAAACCTCAAAAGACTCAAAATCAGAAGATCTTTCAGACAGGGACCATAATCTTTGTACCTCTGGAATGCCAGGGCATAAATGAGTAAGGTGATCTCCCTTGAAAGCTTACAAGGGAACTTAGGCTTACGTCCTATCCGTCCAGGTTTCTTAACAGAATCAATGCCCCAAACATGACTGGAAGTGGCTGGTTGCACATCTCCAACATTACTTGTAGAGGGTGGGTGCTTTCCCTCAACATGAATTGTAGAGCATGTTGACCTATCTCCAACATGACTCGCAGAGGTTGGTGATTTCTTCTTCCTATTCTTCCTCTTTCTACTTCGTTTAGACTTCTGGTTACTAGTAACTATACTTTCACCAGATGCGGGAGGAGGAGGAGAAGACTTTGCTGACAAAGGAACATCAACATTATGACCATGACATAAAGCACTTAAATGGGAAGCGTCAATAACATTTGGGACATTTGGAATGGTACCCAACCAAACCGTTAATACCACATTAAACCTAGGAATGTACAAAGTGACCATCAAAGGGACACCAACGTTTCCAAAGAATGGAAAAGCACAAGAATCCCCTTGCATAGGGGTTCCTTGTTTGGCATTGTTAGGAAATTTAGCCATGAATATCTTATGCATAGGTTCTCCCCTTGCGGGATTGTTCAAATCCGTAAAAGTATCACACTGACTCTAAAGAACCAGTGTTATCAAAACAACACCTAAAACAAGGCGTCTCCACATCTCTAAGTGTAAGACTGAAAAGTCCTCATGACCAATGGAGTGGGTGGTCTACCACCATAGGTCAGAGACCCAAAGAAATGATTGACTAACTCACTATGGAAAACTAGGGAGCACAAAGCACACACTAGAAAAACTCTTAAAGGCAAATGAAGAAAATGACTAACTAGTTGGAAGAATAAGTTCACCAACCAACACTAGAGCAACTTACCGGTGCAAGTGAAACTCAAATACAAAATCACCCTCCAGGTATACTCTGCAAAACATGTCCCGATGTCTTCCCTAGGTACTGTGGTATACCCCCGTAGTCACCTATGTAAGTCGCTAAAATAAAGGCAACTGGGTTGCCAGCGCACAAATAGTCACTAGGCAAGTACAATCGACAGTTGGGTAGACCGCAATGAGTAGGATATCAAGCCCGAAACCTATCAAGGGTTTCAAAAGAAAGTGTTCTGAAAGACGTCTGAGGACCTCGAACAGATTTGAGACCCATGAATCTTCGTGGAAAATGCGATCAACAGAATCCCAAGATAAACCTTCCATATGAATTCTCCACTATGCTTGGTCCGACTTTGGAGGGGTTATCTTCGCTACCTTTCTGTACACAACCTTATATTTAGCCCTTGTGTTAGAGGGGGGTCCTGGATAAATTCCACATTACTGGACTTCTACACTCCCTAACTCAAACTCCTATGTTTTGTTTATATCCTTGAAGAGTTTCCTCTCCAACTTAAATCAAGGCTCTAGCCTAGACTAGTTTGTGGACCCTAAAAAACAAAAAGTCTAATAAATTTTAATTTATCATTCTTTTTAAGGCTTGATTTACTCAAAAGGTGTGGTAGTGCAATTGATGTTGTTAATACTTTTGCAGAAAAAAAGATGAAACTTACAAGAACACTAGAAAAGAAGTATTATCTTTATTTTTATTTTCTTTTGAAATTCTTTTAAAATTAGAAGAAAACACAACGCTATGATAATTTCTTTTTCTTTTTCAAATAACAATGCAAAGCAAATGCCATGAAAGAAAGAGACCTAAAAAGCTAAGTTTTTTTTTATTTTTAATATTTTCTTCCAATCAAAGTAGAAATAACAAAATATTCTAAAAGAAACCGATGAATACATGATTCCAATAGAAGTAATGCTTACAATCATAAAATGGCCACAGGCTTACAAATGAACACACACATGAAAACTACCTACTCGTACTCTCTCTAGCCTTTCTTGGCTCATGAATCCCCTTATCCAAGAGATATCTCCTTCCTTAAATAGAAAATAGAATCCAAATAAACTTAGGAGGTTGAATCCCATCTCCTCCATTGGGTTCTAAGCCTTAGAGATAGGAGACAACAATCAAAGAGACCAAAATCCAACAAACTGCTAATTTTCAGGAATTTGTTGGAAGCCATTAATAAACTGTTTCCACCTCATTTCATGAGGCCTTTGATGGAGCTAAAACTTAGGTGTAGGTGTCCATTGACATATAACTGATCCTTGAGAATCCATTCAAATCCTCCTTGACAGGTGGCAACCTCCCAACAAGGCAAATATCAAAACCGTGACTGCTACAGGAAATTCGGTAGTGCTGCAGTAAAACAGTTATACAGATTTGGTAGCTCCACTTATATGTCTAATATCTCTCAAAACATAATTCATTTTGAAAAAATGAGAGAGGTTTTTGTTATTTGTTATGTGATGAAAAAAAACCTCCTCCAATTTTCAAAAATACCTTCTCAATTGTTCATAATCCAAGTTTTAATTTAGTCACTCAAAACTAGCAAAAGCATCCAAAAATAACTCTGCACAATTTGGTCTGTACCAAAATTTCAGTAGCGCCCGCCTGTGTCTACGTGAAATTTGGTAGAGCCATAATAATTTGCAGATACTTCACTTCAACATTGACATATTTGGTAGCATCTGACATGAAAACAGATTTGGTAACAACCTATGTAATTTATAGTGCCATCATTACAGTACTTAAGAGATCCGGTAACATTTTGGGTAGTAAAATGGAAGACCATGCTATATAGACAATTCCACAGTGCCATGGTGCTACATAATATCTATGATTTTCCATATGAGGGGGCTAATCAAGAAATTTTAGTTGATAGATGAAAGCCTTTGTTTAGCCTGTTAGAGGTTATTTAGTTGCTTATGGAGAGGCATGCCTCTTTTAGTTGCAAATTCTTGTGCTAATAGAAAGGACACATGGAGGCTCGAGGAGAATTGTGGGCTGAAAGATAGTTTGGTTTCAAATTGACTTTGGCCACCCCCACAATTGTGTGTTTGCATGAGGTTATCACCCAAGGCAACCTCAAGGAGGGGGTTATCAGAAAAAGGGCTAGCGCCCAAACTCAGAGATTTCCCAAGTGCGAAGGGAAGGTCACGGGTACCATTAGACTTGCACCCGGAATTTGAAAGGGTTTGTGTTTAATTACAGAGTGATACCATCAGGGTCTCATAGATTCGTTGGCTTCAAAATCAAATATCCTTGACCCAGAGGTCAGAGTAGTTCCCCGACTTCCCAAATTAGAAACCATGGATGGAGAATCTGTCCTTTAATAAAAGCGAAATTTTTTATGGCCCGTCGTGGGTGTGTTACAAATTGGTAACAGAGCATGGTTACAACACTTGGTCTACTTGGGATCATGTACGAGTCACGTAAGGAGGTATTTTTATCTGCATTTACTCCTTGAGGAGAAAGAGTGCTGATTGAACCTATGATTTTGGGAATTCTTGTTGAATTTCAGTAGAAGAATTTCTTTAGCCCTTTGTCAAAGTGATAACTACTCTTACTGGAGTAGGGATATGCTAATTAAAATTTATAATAAGACTTGAATGTGGATAGCTGAAGGTGGCAGGGTTCTGTCAAGAGAAATTGAAGCTCGAAGGATGTATGACCTGGTGTATATAACATTGCTTCTAAGCATGGGTTGTTGGAACTTTAGGCACTGATGATTGTAGATTATATAATGGTTAATACCTTTGTGGGCTTAAAGGAATCTGATAGGATCAGGTAGGATCCCTGGCAGTTATAATTACTTCTCTATATTAAAATCGGAGTATATAAATCCTCATGACCAGAGAAAAGTGAGATGGGTAAAACCCTATGGACGCTGAGGCAAGAAGGTTTTCTTGCTATACGTTGTCGCATAAAGAGGAAAGTGACCTTGGTTGGTTATTTCCTTGAGAAAAGGAAACATCAATATGAGATATGACTATGACATTAGTCATGTAAGTGATTGAAATCTCAAACTAAAGGACACTAATGATGCAATTAAACTATCAAGTGAATGCATGAGGTAAAAAGGTGCAAGAGATGCACCTAATTATACATGAATGTGTATACATGATTATAAGGATGATTGGAAGATTCTTGGGAAAAGGATATAGAAGCCTGATATGTCCATGTGTGTGAATGACATGGAAAAAGTGAAAGTAATAAGATAGCATGATGAATACTTATCTTTGTTTAATCATGCTTGAGTGCATGGGTTAATGCATTGTGGAGCTTCCTAATATGAATCCTGATATTAATACTAGTTAGTTAAGAATGATATTAAACGTGCAAGTGATGCAAAAGTATGATGTAAGTTAACAAAACCAAAATATGTATGGATACATAATTTGGGTACATGACAAAGATGCATGTTTATATTCCTTATGGGATATTTGGTAAACTACTGAAGCTAACTCAAGGCTAAAACCATCACAAATAGTGATGGATATGCAATAAGGAAGTTGCATGCTGAAGGCGTTCCCCCTGGAGGAATTGTGTGAAGACTATGTCAGGAAAACAAAGTCACAACCTTAATGATTGTTGATAATTAAGCAGTGAGCCACAAGATTATATATATATATACCAGAATCTTGGATTAAATTTTGAAAAACATCATGTAATGAATAGAAGAATAATAAATGAATATTGACCATTTGGATAACTAAATGGTAATGTGCAGGATGCACGGGTTCATGATCCGTTATGAACAAAAAAAAAGTTTGCTATTAAAGTATGTTGTTGTATTTTAAAAAGGGTTAGGGTGAGGCCTAACCAAGACAACTCAAGGAAAAGAGTAGGAAGATCCCAACGGGGAGTAAATTGCAAAAGCAAAGAAAAGACAGTGAGGTCTTAGAAATAACTCAGCTGGATTGAAAAATCCTAGGTGATGTAGAAAGAATTTGAAGAAGGGGAGAGCCCTCAATTATTTTCTTGCTGTGTATTATGTTTTTTCTCTAGGGTGAGAGAGATAGTAAGTTGATGTAAGTAAATGTTTTGACACCATAGTGATGACGATTGTATTACTGCAAAAAAAATTGAGAATTTCCTGTATTTCACTCATGAAAACATTAAGGATAATGCGATGAAGTGCATACAGATATGCTAGGACATGTATGAAAATGTTTTATTAATTTAAATGCTATGGTACTTTCATTTTTAATTTACATGATGACTAATGTGTTTATGACGTATGTCATGTGTAGAAAGAAATAGATTGGAACTATTGAGAAATGCAGTTGCCAATAATGAACAACCTCAATCAGAGGATGACTATGAGAAGGTTCTTGTTGAAAGATTGCCGAAGGGACTTTAAAAGTCCCCATGGAGAACCACTGATGGGATAATATCATAGGGGGTATTGACAACCAAAACCGGTATAAAACAATGTTCATGCCTATGTGGTACAAGGTATAAAAGGATTGGGTAAGAATCCCTTCTGAAATGTTTTATGGTCTTAATGTTATGTATGGAATGTTAAAAGAGAATTGTATGCCTTGGATACCCAAGTAGGGTATGATTAAGGAAGGAGAACCTAAAGGAGAACCTGAATGATGGAGGTGTGAACCTCTGGTAGTAAAGACTGATTGTAATCCTTGGAAGAATTCATGAAATTATATGTCATGAATACATCGACCAATCAAGGAACGATTGGAAACAAAAGTGCTCATATATAGCACGTTGCATGCAATTTCTTCTAGAAAATTAATGTTTTCATAAATGACATACAATGGATTTCCCATTGAGGAAGGATGACCTTCCAACATTTCCAATTACATTGTATAGGTGTTAGAGAAAGCCAAATTTGGGTGTCCATGAGTGTTGGCACCCTGGTTATTAATGAAGGAGGAATGATTAAATTCATTCATGTGAAACTTGTAGTTTCATATGTATTGAATTGGGATCATGATCATCCTGTAGCCACAAGCATAGTCTTATTGCAACAATGAATAAGGATAAATAAGCCATATGGTGGAAAGCCTGGCTAAACTCCAACACACCATGGAAAAGTACTTGTCCAAAAGTATGGGAAACATAAAATCAATTCAATGGTGCATTGGTTATGAATGTGGCCACAAATGTTGACGCATTCATTAAAATCAATTGATATCTGAATTACATTTTAAAAAATTTGGTAGGCTGAAATGATGCATAGGTAAGGGATGATGTATCATTTTGCTTGGTATCCTTGAATAGATGAAAATGACTTGGACAGTTAGTATTCTTGACTTTGAAGAGGTAATGTGCATGAAAACTAACAATTTGTTTGGCTGATGAATGTTGAAATTGTAGGAGGAAATGGGTCTTGTATATGGCAGTATTGTAAGCCCATAAGGAAGACCAACTGCCTACTGAGCCACATTGCAAGGAATGTTGAAAGTGCAAGAAGCAAAGGAGTATTGAATATGGAAGCGTTGTATGCCATAAGGAAGACCAATTGTCTAATGAGACAAACTGCTATGGTAAGGAAAGTCCCATAATTATGAATCTGGTTCCTGTGCGAAATAAATATGAGAACAAAATGTGGAATTTGGAAATCTGCGAGTGACAGATTTACACGATATTTTTTTTGAATTTAAAATTTAAGATGTCTCATGAATTTTTGTATACTTGTGATACAGGTAAAAAGGGAAAGATCTGCGAAGAGAGTAGAGAAGATAAATTGAGCTCTTGAGTTCGAGGGAGAACTGTGGAAAAGAGTATAATATGATCACATGAAATAGAGACTAACAATTTGTTTGGATGTGTAAAGAATGAATTGTCGGGAGAAGGAGAGTAACCTTCATCCCTATCTATTACGGTACTAGGAGAAGGAGAGTAACCTTCGTCCCTATCTATTATGGTACCAAGATAAGGAGATTAACCTTCATCCTTATATATTATGGTACCAAAAGAAGGAGAGAAACCTTGATCCCTATCTATTATGGTACGAAGAGAAGGAGAGTAACCTTTGCTCCTATCTATTACGGTATCGGGAGAAGGAGAGTAACCTTCATCCCTATCTATTACAGTGTCAGGATAAGGAGAGTAACCTTCATCCCTATCTATTACGGTGCCGGGAGAAGGAGAGTAACCTTCGTCCCTAAATTTAGCTGAGCTAGAAGGATTTCAAGCTGTAAAAGCATGAAAAATGGCTACTGCTGAGCCATGTGCACATCTGAATTTGTCAAGAAGAAGTGATTTTTTTTCCATCTTTCTATTTGTTTTCTTATTCATCTCCCAAACACATCACTAGTTTCATTTCCACTTACTTTTACTTAAGACAAGCCACAAAAATTAACGATTAATTAAAATAAACTAGACTTTATATTTGTAGGCTCCATAAACTAGTCTAGGCTAGAGCCTTGATTTAGGATTGGAGAGGAAACTCTTCAAGGATACAAAAACAAACATAAGAGTCTATGCTAGTGAGTGCTAAAAATTCTAGTATCGTGAAATTTATCTGGGACCCCCCTCTAACATAGGGGATAAACACAAGGTTGCGTGCGGAAAGGTAGCAGAGATAAACCCTCCAAAGCCGGACCAAGCGTAGTGGGGAATGCATATAGAGGTATTATCTTGGGATTCCATTGATCGCATTTTCCATGGATCTTTATGGGTCTTGAATCCATTCGAGGTCCTCAGTCGTCTTCCAAAACACTTTCTTTCAATACCCTTGATAGGTTTCGGGCTTGATACCCTGCTCATTGCGGTCTGCCCAACTATCGACTGTACCCGCCTGGTGACTGTTTGTGCACTGGCAACCTAGTTGCCTTTATTTTAGAGACTTACATAGGTGAATGTGGGGGTATCCCACAGTACCTAGGATAGACATCGGGCCACTCTTTGTAGAGTATACCTGGAGGGTGCTTTCGTATTCAAGTTGCACTTGCATCGGTAAGTTTCTCTAGTGTTGGTTGGTGTAACTGTTCTTCCAACTAGCTAGTGATCTGCTTGTCTTATCTCATAGGGAATGTTTCTAGTGTGTGATGGTTCTTGAACGTTAATAGAAATCCCTAGTGTGTCATTGATCTTATAACACAGTGGAGGATCAGGATATTCGCTAGTCACAAAGGCTTCTTAGCCTACCGTCAGTTAATCTAGAGCCACCCCCACCACCGCTAAGGCAAAGACTAGACGAGCAAGGGTCTTTTGAGGTGTTTGGGTCATAGGGAACTATGCCTGACCCATCTCCGAGAGAAGAACATTCAATTCCAGAGGAGCCAACCATTTTAGACCTTCGAGTTGAAGCTATTGGTCCATATGAACCTTTGAACACTGTTCTATCAGCGCCCATTGTCGTACAGGTTTATCCTTATGAGCATCGGATAGTGTCACAAGAAGCAATGGAAACAAATGTAGTGACTTCTTCAGGGAATTCTCATATTCCCTATATGGCTGTCACTACAGGGGGTGTTCTACCTCCTAACCAACCATCGCTAGTCTGGACCACCATGGTATCGAACAAGTCTACCTAGGGAATGGTCCAATTCTGTCTATCACGACGACCACTACTCCTTTCACCCAGAGTGTGATAGGCCCTCTGTTCTCATAAGGGATGCCTAGATTCAATATGAACTTTGTCATTTCCTACTCCACTCTACAAACTTTAGGTTTGGGGATAGGGAGCTCTAAAGCTCCTCTACAAGGATCCATGTGGGGAACTTCCTCTTCCTATAACACTTTCCCTTATGGAGGGGGTCATATACCTCCTTTGGTCCTTTCGCTCGACGATTCTCACCAGCATTCCATCAGGGCAAACATTAAATTTAGCTCGTTTGGAGCAGGAAGTCAAGGACTTCCTTCTTATAGCATGCTAGTAGGTTCGACTTTGTTCTCTTTGTTTGGTGCATTTGGTAACAACTCTTTCTCGTCAACTGTCGTCGCGGCTAGTGTTACACATTATTTTGGTCACCCTGATGATGATTACATAAACATGTGTTCAGGTTCCCAATATAATCTTTTGCCTGAGAAAATCAACCTCTTTCCACCCTTGCAAGATGAATTTTTGGAAGGCCGTTGTAGGCTTCTCCTTTTACACAGTGTTGAAATCCCTGATTTTTGCATGCTGCACTATAGCCAGCCTGCGGGATTTCTGCAGGCTTCTATGTAGGCAGGTCACGACGACGCTTTAAAACTAAAAGAGGAAAGAAGTTCTAGCAGCTTCTAGAAGTGGAATCTTCTGGAAATATGAGGTGGAGTCTGTATGGTTACGATCCTACTGACTTCTCTGATTTGATGGGATCATCCTCTTCTTTTTAACCACTTCAGCTTCTCCTATATAATGATAGGCTTCTCATGGAAAAGGTTAGAGGTACAAGCATAAAGAAGCATAGAGACTGAAGAAAGAATAGGCTGAAGACTGTGTGAAGAATCCAATTTCAAGTGATGCTTGAGGTCTCCATTCATCCATCAATTTTTTGAGAGAAATATTCATGCAAATGTCGGAACAAATGTATGTGTGTGTCAGAACAAAGGGCCATTGAAAGGGAACTTGTGACATCAAGGCGAGTCGGTTGACTCTTCTACCTTTCATTAATATAATATGGTGGCACGTCTCTTTCCCATAAAATGATTGATATTTTATTACATGACTCCTTGATCACATGTTTAGGTTGTCATTGAATTTCACTATTGCTACTTTCACATTGGTTGATTTGTGCTATTGCAAATAGGATATCATAGGAACATTGGAGTAAGGCAGGATCAACAAAGACATAAGGAAGCAATTCATAAGGTATGCTATCTATTCCTTCTTTGGTAGCTAAAATCAATCATTGAAAGCTGGGGAAAGCACCGTGTTCCGTCTTGTTTTGTTCTACATCCAGGTGGATCTAGGGGATTAGTTCATGTCCGCATCTACCGATTTACCCATTAACAAAATTGGTGACTCCACTGGGAAGAGTGCAACTTGATTGTGGTTTTTTATTGGCCATTTTCTCATAGCCTATCTTTTACATTCTGTTTCAGTCTCTGAGTCTGTGGGAGATCCAATTAGACTCATTGGATTCAAAATTTTCCTGAGACCCTTTGTCCTCTATGATTTTTTTTTTTTTTATGAAATGCGTCTACACTGCACTTTATTGGTAGCCCGCAGAAACCTTCCATTTCCGCACCCTAGTGGTCTGTTTCAGTGCGGGATTTACGTGACCTGCATGATTATTGGCCTGCAGAAACCACTCATTTTCGCACTGAGTTATACTGCCTGCCCGCGATGGAGCTTGAAAACTTTTTGGATTGGGTCTTCACCTCTACTATTGCCCAGTTTTTTCTTCATTCAACTGGGAAAGGGTTTTTAATACCAGTTCTTGAGTGCTTCTGATTGTTTCAACTTGATCTTGATTGATTTTAGAGATCGAACACCTCTCTTTGATATTTTTTCGATTTTTGTTTTTGATTCTTATAGACAATAATATAATATTTGGACTTGTGTTTGAGTGCTTGATTGATTAAACATATTCATTTGGAGTTGGAATTATAGGTTGGTTACACCTTTTGGATTGTTTAATGATCGGAAAACCATTTTCTTTTTTACATTTGAAGAAACGTTTTCTTGTCATTTTGTGTTTTTATCTTCATTGAAAGATTGACTTGGGTGCTTGTTGAGTGTTTTCTTTTCATTGATTTCTCATCCTTTCTTAGTTCCGTCTCTGTTTGGTTTTTTGAAAGGAAAAAATTAAAGTCTTTTAAGTCTTTTAAGCGATCATTTATGTAGAAAATATTGGCGTTCAAAATTTTTGAAAAAAAGAAGAACAAATAGTGAAATTATGTTGTTTATGATTGTTTGGTATTGCATTCAAAAAGAAGAGAATTGTACATCGTAGTTCGCATTGTTCCAGAAAATTTCTTCTTCCTACTGTAGATAGAATTCATCGAATGAAAGTTCACATCATTCATTTCTATTTACACGTTTTTGGGTCAAAGTCTCACATAACATTGGTTTCATTCCCATCTCCCTCTTGAGTAACAACAACCTTTAATAACATTGTGAAACTCTAAAATTCAACTAGTAACTTTTTCTAGGGCTCTTTTACACCAACATTATCTAGGCTAGAGATTTGGAATAGGCAGTGAGACACACTCTCCAAAGTACAAAACACACAATAGTATCTTGAGATTGGGAGTTTCCAAATCCATTTACAACATTTTGTCTCAGGATTCCCTTCTCATACAAGGGTCAAACCTGAGGTCACATTGAGATTGGCAGGGTCACTCACCCTGTTTTATTGGTCTCAGTGTAGAGATTGCATGTATTATGGGGGTTGCTTGAAGGTATATCCACAATGATGAGTGGAAGCCTCTCAAGTTGATTTCGGGCTCGATACCCTGCCCTTGAATGTGGATCAGATTGTCGATTGTACCCCAAGGCATCACCATTGTTCATGGTAACTGTAGTAGCCTATATTCTTAGGTTCTTACACAAGGTGACTGTGGAGGGGCAAGTCTCCATGGTACCTAGAATTGACATTGGCCAGACTCACTCGGGCTCCTTGGAGGGTATACCCACAATTATGTGTGGGAGCTTGCACTAGTGTGTAAGTCTATTAATAAATTTGTCAATGTAACTTTTCCACCCTAGCCTAGCCCCTTCTTATCTCGATGTTGGATTTCATCACCAACTAGTGACTTTGGAATAGGAAGGTCTTGTTTTCTTGGTTTTGATTCCTAGATTTTACTAGCGCATGTTGTTTGTTTGCATAGTTGGCCATAAATTTCTTCCATAGATTTTTTGGTTCTGCCAACATAGACCCTCCTCGTCATTCATGTAGGGTACAGGGACTTCCACCGAAAAACATGGAAGATTCTACCCCTATACCCCCTCACACATCAGAGGGTTCTCCTCAACAGAGTGAAGTACAGGATACCAATGTAACACAAGAGGAAGGTTCAACCTCTTTGGAGAGTTTCTGAATTCTTTTTGATTCTATGGAAGCTTTCCGCATCCCTCTTGTATATGAAAGACATTTTGTCCAGATGAATTCTGTCGGGGAACTTGTTGTTGTTTTTTCTTCTGGAACTCTAACCGGACCTTTTAGAGACAACGATCCTTTATTAACTACTGACATAGTTAGAATCCCACCTCGTATAGTCTGAGACCTTTATGGTTCATGGGAAGGAGAATATATACCTAAATACAACTGCCTACATCCTTGTTTCCTCCGAAGCCCAGACAGGTAGCCATCATTCAACTGTCCCTTTTCAAACGGCCCACTCTACAATTCTTCCTCATGCTACGACTATTCCTTCCGATAATATAGTGGTTAAGCATGCTCCCATTGGTACACCATGTCCCACTAGACCTACCCCTTCTCTTCCTCTTGAGTATCATGCTTTGAATTCTTCCACTGCCATCCATACCCAAATTCCATTTGGAGTATGAATTGGGCATAATACCTCTGCTGGTTATGTTCCCACGCCTTCCCAAGTCCTCTCCGGAGGGTCTTATCCACCTCTTCATGGCAGATCTGGCCCTAGTGGCTCTAATCCAATTGGTAGCACTGATCATCTATTCACTCCCAGTTAACATATTCCCATTGGGGGGAAATCTTATGCTATGGGGAAACCTCAATCCAGGGGTCACTCTCCAATTGGGACACCTCCTTATGGAGGAATTCCTCGGGTTGGAACTTATAATTCACAATCTAGATCAAACACATCAAACTTGTTAGCTCACCTTTGGAGCCTTCAGGATAACCCACAACCCTCTGGGGGATAACCTTCTCAAACTAGTGTTTCAGCACCCCCGAACCACGTTCAACCATATCCGGGTTCTTTGAATCCCACTTGGGGCCCAAATGTTCAGTCCAGTAATCCTTTCCAAGGGAATATCCCTAACCAACCCAACCCCATGGGATACATGTCTCCACACCCACAACCAACTCTACCCAAATCTTCTCATTATATGAATATTGATTATGGTCCTATTGGTATACCAAAGAGAATTTCACACCAAAGTCACCAGTACCCACATGTGAATAGACAGTTTCCATTTTTGGCCACTTTGGATCTCCCCAATCTATCTAGAATTTTGAATGACCCTATCTGTCACTCTCCTCATTGGCCTGTCATACCAACCAAACTCCCATATGACATTTCTAAGTTCGATGGTAAACCAGGAGATGACCCAAACAATCATGTAATGAATTTCCACCTTTGGTGTTCATCCAACTCTTTGATGGATGGCTCCATTCAATTACGTATTTTTCAGCGAACTCTCACGGGTTCATCCCCGATGTGGTATATAGAATTGCCATGAGGTTTCTTCACCAATTTCAATACCCTAGCTATGTATTTCCTCACTCACTACCAGTTGCCAATCTATTATGAAACATGAACTGATATTTTGAGTTCTTTCAAGAAAAGTAAAGCCACTCATATCTCCGATCACATTCATGAGTGGAGACGAAGACGATGTCTAACCGAACTCAATCTTACCGATCATTTATTGAAAGAATGGTTCACGAAATCCTTCGTGAATAACATATCTAAAGACATTTTTATGTGTGGAGTCTTCACAAAATAACAGGTGATCAGTCGTGCCCAGTATCTCGATCTCGTTTATTCACAAATAGGTACTCTTTATGATTTTCTCCCTGATTAACCTCATCGTTCTACCATGACCACCTCAATGACCCTAGCTTCTTCTCATGCTATTGATGGTTTGATAGGTACTTTCCATACTCAACCTCAGTCTGCATAAACCTCTCACACCACACCTAGATCACATGCTTCTAATGCTCAAACTACTCTGATGCCCGCCCCTCCCACCGGTAAAACTTTGGAAGTGAACGTCATTCAATCGAATCCTACTGGTAAGAACAAATCTAAAAAAGGGAAGGGTAGGAATAAAGAGTATAATAATAACAACCCACAATCCGATAAGACCAAGACACAACCTGCTGAAGATAAGGATAAACACAAACCTCTCTATCGTTGACTTATCTGTGGTGATGATCACTACATGAAGGATTTTCCAAGATGTGTTGAGGTCACGAAGTTCCTCCAAAGGACCCCAAAACATCCTACCTCTATTGTCTTGTCTCAACCCTTCCCTTATCAACAACAAGCTCAATTGGTCATCCATTATCAACCTTCTTCCTCCACCACCTCTTATGTACTTATGTGTAATGGTGATTCAAAGAAGAATGACATCACACTTACCACTCGTGCCAAATATTACCCTTCGTCAAAGGAGAAAGTTGATGATATACCACCTTCGTTGGCTCAACAATCTCCCTTAGCTCCACCTTCCAACGATCCTCTTCATATTGAATGACCAAATCCCGATACAGTCCTTTTCCCTCCTCCCAAGGGCGTGGTTCAAAAGTCTACTTTCAATCCTCATGCGCGTCCTACCCAAAACTACAATATAGTAGAATATCTGGGACAAACACCGTCTGTGATGTCATCCCTCGAAGTCCTTCAAAGTTTTCCTACAAAACAGAAGGCACTGTTGAAAGAAATCGGTGGAATCGACCCTACAGATACAAATTTAATAATCTTTGACTTGGAATATCACATTCCAAGGTTACCCCCTCAGCTCGCATTTCAAATACAAGTTGTTGTCTCTGACAAGAAAATTTGTAGAACAGTTATTGATGAGGGTGCCTCAACATGTGTCATGTCCATTTCCTGCTGGAAAGACATCAGCTCTCCTCCCATAACTGAATCAAACAACACTCTCAAGGTCTTTAATGGCTCTGGATTTAAGCCCTACAGTGTCCTCCCTTCATTGCCTATTACGTTAGAAGGAAAAATGATCAACGTTGAAGTTGATGTATTTGATGCACCTATTGATTACAACCTTCTACTTGGCCGTAGTTGGATCGATTCTATGCATGCAGTCATGTCTACTCTTTTTCGGATCGTCCATTTTTCACATCAAGGAAAGGTAGTTACAGTAGACCAGCTAGCCTTATTCAACTATGACACACATATCAACAACATACCTTTCATTGCAAAGACACTCACTAGATACGAGAATGTCGGCGTGGGTCTACTAAAATATTCCACTCTTATGGGTACATTCCCAATCCCACCACCTGACATTCCACCACCTCTGGTTGCCTCGATCAACATGATTTCCACCTTCGTTCATGAAACCCATTCATATTTTGACCCATGGCTAATACCCGAACCTGGTGATTATTCATGCTATGTCGAATAGATACCTTTAATTCCGAATGAATCTGACTATCAATCCATTCAATCAACATCCCCCTCTACCCCCTCTCTTGGCGATCCATATCCTGATCCTTTTCATGTTATTTTTCCCACAGATGAGATGATTATGTCGGTTTTGTCTATGGATGACACTTCGTGGGACGATGAACATCATCATTCCATTCTCTTCCAGGAACAACACACCCTCGAGAGTTACCAACGGATTTTGACCCCGTCGACCATTGTCATTATTACTTTGGTTCTTGACTCTACACACGATGTGTTATACGAAGGGAACTTAAGCAACATTTCACCCACCATCCCCCTAGACATCTCTATCAAACCTGGAGTTGTTGAAAATGTCTAGATCGGAGCTTCGTGTTCCACTAATGAAGTTGTCACATATAATTCACTTTTCCAAGAATTTTGTGACATCTTCGCGTGGAGCTACGAAGAGATGCTCGAAATTGACCCCGATATTTTTGTACACAAAATTAAGACATACCTGAGTGCTAAACCCATCAGGCAGAGACTTCGCTCGGTTCACCCGCGCAAAGCATCCACTATCAATATTGAAGTCAAAAAAATTCTTAAAGCTGGCTTTACTTATCCTGTGGCTTTAACTGATTGGGTATCCAATCTCATTCTGGTTAACAATAAACAAGGTATGATCTACGTATGCGTTGATTACAGGGACATTAATAAAACTTGTGCTAAATACAACTTTCCCACCCCCTTCGTCGACCAGATTGTTGACGATTGTGCCAGGAGTGAAATATTCTATTTGATGGATGGTTTCTCTGGATATAATTAGATCAATATCATACCCATAGATCAACACAAAACCGCTTTTATTTTTCCTTGGGGCACTTTTGCCTACTGGAAACTTCCCTTCAGTTTAAAGAGCGTCGGTGCCACGTTTCAACGTGCTATGTCTTATTATTTCCATGATATTAAGCACATTGTACAACCATATTTAGATGACCTACCAGCACATTCCTTACATCGTAGTGATCATCCGACCCATCTCCAAGCCATTTTCCTTCGCTGTCTATTCTATCGTATACGCTTAAACCCACACAAATGTGTCTTTTGTGTGGAGTCCGACTGACTCTTAGGCTTTATTGTGTCACTTCAAGGGATTAGGTTAAATCTGTTGAAGTTTGAGGCGATTCTCAATCTCCCTCCTCCTTCTTCACTTCGTCAGCTACAAATTTTGCAAGGGAAGGCAAACTTTTTACGTTGTTTTATCCCAAACTACACTGAGTTAACACTCAAATTTACTCAACTATTAAAGAAAGGCTCTGAATTTGTATGGGACACCACTGCCAAAAAATCCTTCAAAGCTTTGAAATTTTCTTTAACCCATACCCCACAACTTTTCCCGCCCGATTATAGTCGATATTATTTCCTTTATCTCGCTACTTCGGATTCAACCATCGCCATGGTTCTGGTCCAAGAGGACGATTCTCATGAAAAACATGTAATTTATTATTTGAGTTGGAGTCTCACGACTACCGAAGCCAAGTATTTACATCATGAAAAAATGGCCTTGGAAGCTGTTCAAGTTGTTCAACATTTCCAACACTATATCCTTTTATGCAAGACCACCGTGATTTCCAATTGCAACCCTATGTAACACATCCTTACACACAAGTTTCTAGGGGGAAAATACTCCAAATGGATTGTGATACTCCAGGAGTTTGAATTAGAGTTTGAACATGCTAAGTATAAGAAATCCTTGGTGTTTTCCAAATTGATATGTGACCTTCCTTGTTCTGAGATGGAAAATGTAGCAGAGAATTCATTACCTGATGAATTCCTTTTTCTGATCAGTTCTGATGACCTTTGGTATGGATATATCATTATATATCTCTAGACTCAAACTTTCCGGCCTGATTTTTCTAGTACTGACCGTCGTCGCATACGTTACCAAGCCCGTTAGTATATCATCCTCAGTGATACTCTTTATCACCATGGAGTTGACTCCGTTTTTCGACGATGTCTCACTTATGATGAGGCTGAGAAGGATTTGAATGACTGCCATTCTAGAGCATGTGGTGGTCACATGTCTGGGTATGCTACTGCCCAAAAGATATTATGAGATGGATATTTTTGGCCTTCTTTATTCAAAGATTGTATTATCATCATCCAAAAATGCCACACTTGCCAAACATACAACAACAAAATATGATCTCACTTCGCTCCCTTACATCTTGTAGTTTTCGTTGGACCCTTTACTAAATGGGGCATCGATTTCATGACATGTAACCCTCACTTGGTCGGGGGGCATGGGTACATTATTGTAGCCGTGAGATTATTTCATGAAATGGGCCAAGGTGATGCCTACATTCGACAACACGGGAAAAATTGCAGCCCTATTCATCTTCAATCACATTATTACACAATTTGGAATCCCACAGGCTATCGTCACCGATCACGGTAGCCACTTCCAAAACTTTATGATGTCTGAGATTACAAAATAGTTGGGTCTTCAACATGAAAACTCAACCCCCTACTATCCACAGGCCAATGGTCAAGTCGAAGTAATAAACAAAGTACTTATTACCATGCTTCGATGGATTATCGGAATTCAAAAAATGAGTTAGCACACGATGTTGTTCTTAGCATTGTGGGCCTATCAGACATCCATGAAGTCAGCCATGGGGTTTACACCCTTCCAATTAGTGTATGGTTTAGAAGTTGTTCTACCGATTGAATGTGAAATTCCATTGTTAAAAATAGTCGTCCAACTTCTCCCAAACACCTCTGTTGAGGAGGAATTCCTATTGTATATTACGCAATTGGACGAAACCCATCGCGATGCCACCCTAGTTATTGAAACCCAGAAGAAATGCGTAAAATCCAAATACGACAAACATGTCAAGCCATGCGTGTTTTCTTAAGGTGATCTAGTTCTCCTCTATGAATAGGATCGTGATTTGCTAGGAGCTGGACAATTTGAGTCTATGTGGTGAGGCCCTTATATTGTGAAAAGAGTGTTGGAGAAGGGAGCATACAAGTTAGTAGATTATGATGGAATTCCTTTGAGTGAACCCAGAAATGGGCTTTACTTAAAGAATTACTACACTTAGCCTATCTCTGCACAAGCACTTGTATTTTTACTATATCATACTCTTGTGTGTTACTTTAGTGTGTTTATGATATTTGAATTTTACCCCTGAGTACTTAACCTGCATTTTGGTATGACTAGGCAAGCCTTCCAGGTTCTGATCTATCTCATCATAATCCTCGGAATCCCATCTAGCTACTATGCGTGTCTCTCCTCACCTCTAAATAGGAGAAGAGCCTGGGGGTCGATGTGGCCCTACATCTGCACGATCAATTTTTTTTATTAGTCTTTTGATCGGAAACACAAAAACATTAAATATTTTAAAACTCATAAAAACATTGTAAAAAACAAATGTCTTTTTTACCTAGATCTCCCCATTGAAATCCCTCAGGGAGAACCAAATATGGATCACCCCGAAATTCTATACTGGCATAAGCATAATCATCAATCAACAGGATTTGTTATCCTAACCAATTGAAGAATGTGTCGTCATACTTCACAATCCAACCCACCACATGCCGTGTCATCAGGTCACACCATATTTTAATTCGTGGGTCTCTTGGGGATGGTATTCCCCATTCCACCAGTAGGCGTAGGTGTGTAACTCTTTCTAGGAAGAAAGATACTAAAATGGAACCATAACTGAGATGTTTTAGGTCCCCATTCTTGCTTTTCGTGAGTTGAGTTTTACACCATCACACCAATTGAATACTCGAGGCTCCAAGCATTCAATAGCATATTGAAAGTAAATTTGGAGTGCCATGTGTGGCAAAGCACTCCCTTCCATCCATGCTTTAGTAAAAAGGATGCTTCAGAGGGTCAAATCTCTCACACCTCGGATTTGTACTTTTCATTTACATCTTTTGGAATCAGGTTCACAATGTCAACGAATGTACTCACTCATGGGAAATCCACCACCTCGACCACATGTCAGAGTCACGTGTGCCCCATGACGTGAAAACTTGGTGAAGAAATAAATATCCTCAATATCCAAAGAGAGGACATGAACACCCACATGGAACACTTATTGTTTTGAATCCCACATATGAACCAGATATTCTAGTAATCTCCGTTGGGCTCTCATGCCCTGAACTTTGAATAATTTTAATAGACCACATTGTCCGAGGGAATTCACAGTCCTCGAATCATTTAAATCCATGAGATCATCTTATTTGTTCTCATTCTCTCTCCATTTCAACATCTTTTCAAGCAAACACCTGCATGGGAAACAAAGAATATCTTTAGCACACTTTTTCAACATTTTTTGGGATTTTTGTTGAGTCAACGTTCACTTTTCATTTTAGTTTTCCCACCGCTGTGATCAAACTTCAAGTATAGTGTGGAATTTATGCGAGCGCGCCTTAACGCACCTGTGGAAATCATTGATTTCCACAGGGCCTGTTATAGGCCACTCGCGACAGCCCCAGCGCACGACTAGCAGTCCCAAATCATCAAAAAATCTTGATTTTTTACCATCAAAAACAAAAATTAATCCGTTGAAAATATAGAAGATGATATCCTTACCTCTTTTATGCAATTCGTTTGTTGAATGATCCTCTATGGTCTCCACAATCCGTCGTCGAAGTTGAGGTAAAAAAGAAGGGTTTTAGGTAAGTTTTTGACCAAGTGCAAATAAAATGGTGAAAAAGACTTTTTGCTTCTATTTATTACTTTTTTATCATTTTTCCTAATATTTTGTTTTATATAAAACATTTTAGTCACAAACCCATTAACTCTAAAGGTCTTGTAAGTGTTTTGTTCCTTACAGAAAAAAAATTAGGACCTTGGACAACGAATTATCGACATTCTTTTTTTATTTGTTTGGGTCACATGTACAATTACTTTTTAGGGTTTTTCAGAAAATCCTCAAGCATAGTATTTTTTCATTCTCAGGCTCGAAAATCAATGATAACGTAACCAAGTATACTTTTCTCATATTTTCGTACTCGCTATGGTAACATGAAAACAACTAAACCTATGGAGAACTCTTTAAGCTCTTTTCATGCTCCCTAAAAATGAATAGATTGCCGAGCGACCTTATTCTTTTCATGCTCGTAAACATATTTGAAGAAAAAGTTTGATGGGCGATAGTTTATCACTTTTTTGGTCATGTTGAACTATTTTACGAAAAATGAATTGAGAGATTTCTCTTTTAAGTATTTTTCCAGACTCTATAAACATGAAAAACCTTCGAGTTTTCTATCTTTGGACTCGTTAAACAAACATCGACAGACCCATATGGGACCAAACCACTCCTTCTTAGGGTTCGTTAAATATACTCCGATGGACTCATCCGAAGGGTGAGCTTAAATTGACAAGTATATGTTATCCTCCTCAAGCTTGCGTAAAAATAAAGAGGTACTCACCAGAAATGGTGTGGGGAAATTTGGGAAAGGAATGTGTCTCTGTGTCTATATTAATGGAAGTAAGCGTCGCTCTTGAACATGAAACCTCTCTTCGTCATTTGAATCTTGGTTGGTTAATCCGTTTGTCTCTTATCTGACCTTCTGCAAGTTCATATATTGGGTCATCTTTGAGTCAATACTGCCAAAATCATTGTCATGTCATTCATATGTTCAAGGGAAGTTCAACCAGAACCTTCTATCAGGTCAACCATCTGCAATTTTCCATCCTTACCATGTCAGCCTTCCCTGTGTCAGTCCCAAGTCACATATGTATTTTTCTCTACCCTAAATCTATTACTCATTTCATGTCATTGATGGGGGACACATCAAGGCCCTCCCGTGACGTGTCTTTTCTCATCGACTTCAGCTCATTATCCAGGAAAAAGAATTAGAAATTATTTAGTACCTTAGAGCCTGCATGCCTCAATGACAGGTTTCTTTGCTTTTGACAGTGGATTCACATCATTGATCCCTGATCGAGAGATTCTATCAAGTGTTTGACTTCAACTCATTTATTCATACTTGATGGATTGTGCTGGAGTACCTTGGGGGTCATTGACATCAGTGGTGATTTCCCTCGCACTTGTTAACATTTTTCATCAATGACTGGTAATCAAGTGGTTTCTATTCACGTTTGACTTCAACATCTGTAATCGTGTGACTAGAATTGTACTAATGGACGATGGATTGAAGACCCTGGACTTCACCATTTTTGGTCCAGTTTGCAAAGGAGTATTTGTGATTTTTTTTGACACATAGATCTACCTTGTATGTCTCGTGGCTATGCTCATACTCGAGTTTTCGATGCATGGATCCACAATGTATTCCTAGTGGCTATGTAGAATCTTGTTGACATGGATCCATGTTGTATAATTGGTGGCCATGAAATACATTTATGATTTCTATCATTTATGGTCTAAACATGGGAATGCCTACTTCGGACATTGTGTGATATTGTACATATGCTTGATTGTTTACAGGTTCCTGATTGGTGCGCCCCTAGTTCTTGACACATACACACTTATTTTACAAAGCATTTCGGCTATCTTGAGTTCCAGCCTCATGCTTTGGGGGGAATTCTATTACACCTTATTTTGGTCACCCTGATGATGATTACATAAACATGTGTTCAAGTTCCCAATATAATCTTATACCTGAGAAAAGAAACCTCTTTCCACCCTTGCAACCTGAATTTTTGGAAGGCCGTCGCAGGATTCTCCTTTTACACAGTGTGGAAATCCCTGATTTTTGCATGCTGCACTATAGCCAGCCTACAGGATTTCCGCAAGCTACTATATAGGCAGGTCGCGATGGCTCTTTAAAACTAAAAGAGGAAATAATTTCTAGCAGCTTCTAGAAGTGGATTCTTCTGGAAATACGAGGTGGTGTCCATATGGTTACGATCCTACTGACTTCTCTGATTTGATGGGATCATCCTCATCTCTTTAACCACTTCAAATTCTCCTATATAATGATAGGCTTCTCATGGAAAAGGTTAGATTTACAAGCATAAAGAAGCATAGAGACTGAAGAAAGAATAGGTTGAATACTATGTGAAGAATCCTATTTCAAGTGATGATTGAGGTCTCCATTCATGCATCAAGTTTTTGAGAGAAATCTTCATGCAAATTTCAGAACAAATGTATGTGTGTGTCAGAACAAAGGGCCACTGAAAGGAAACTTGCAACATCAAGGCGATTCAATTGTATCTTCTACCTTTCATTAATATAATATGGTGGCACATCTCTTTCCCATAAAATGATTGACATTTTATTACATGACTCCTTGATCACATGTTTAGGTTGTCATTGAATTTCACTATTGTTTCTTTCATGTTGGTTGATTTGTGCTATTGCAGATCTGATCTCATAGGAACATCAGAGTAAGGTAGGATCAACAAAGACATAAGGAAGCGATTCATAAGGTATGTTATTTATTCCTTCTTTGGTATTTAAAATCAATGATTGAAACCTAGGGAAAGCATCATGTTCCGTCTTGTTTTGTTCTAGATCTAGGTGGATCTAGGGGGATTAGTTCATGTCTACATCTACTGATTTACCTGTTAACAACTGGAGGCAACCCCGGTTATGGAAAACAAAATCCTATGCAGGGTACTATTCCTGCACAAGGGGAAAACCCAGGAATTCCTTCCCCACAAGGACCTTGGAATCTATGGCAGGGATCAATTTCCTCGTCAGGGATGTCAATAAGGGGAAACCCCTTCCATAGCCAATGGAACCCCGGGAAAGGTTCATGACCTATGCCTATCGGATCGGTAGGGGGAAACCCTTCCCAAAATCCTTGGAATGCAACGCAAGCCCAACCTTTTACGTCCTATTACGGGAGTTAGACGATGATGTCTCAACAAGCGCAGAATCCATACGCTGGTCATGGCCATGGATTTTACCAGAAACCTGGCCAACAACCTAACTTTTCCTGGCAATCTGGTGCCAGTCAAACTCTAGGCTCCTTTTTCCATGGTTATAATCAACAACCCAAGCTACTGTTTTTGGTGAATTTTCATTTTCTAAACTTGACAAGGTTATTGAATGACCCTATCTGTCATGATCTACATTGGCCTTCTATGCCGACCAAGTTTCCTTTGGACATTCCAAAGTTCGAAGCTAAGCCTAATGAAGATCCAGATGATCATGTGACTACCTTTCATCTTTGGTGCTCATCCAATTCGTTGAAAGATGAATCCATCCAATTGCATTTATTTCAATGCACTCTCATAGGGAGTGCTGCAAAATGGTACATTGAGATCGACCTCTCAAGATACTCTTCCTTCAGTGAATTGGCAATGGATTTCTTAAACAATTTCTAATTACATGTGATATATGACACCGACACATAATTGCTGGCCAACTTTGAGCAGACACCGACGGACCATATCTCCGATCACATCCGAGAATGGAGAACCATAAGAGTTTGATAAAAGTGCCAGTCCCACCAACATTCCTTCTTGAGTGGTTCCTTAAGTATTTGGTATCTCAATTATCCAAAGATGTTGCAACGTCGAGAGTGCTTTTCAAAGAAGATACAATAATGAGAGCTCAACAACTAGAGCTTATTTACTCTCAGTTTGGTTTACTTTAATTTTTTTTTCCAGATGCACTGCGGTCAATACTGGACAAGACCAAACAGAGAATTGGACCACATGTCGATGGTATTGTTGGTTTAGCACAAACAAATCTCGTTGATCAGTTATCAAAACAATTGCAGCAATTGTCGATACAACAAAAAGAGGTTAGACGAACCACTGGTCTGGATGCCCCCCCTACCCAAACATTGGATGTACATAGTGTGAAATCGACAATCCTAAAGGCCACCCAACAACCTGATGAAAATATGAAACAATGAAAGAAGGGTAAGGGGGATAAGAAACCTACCAATAATGTTGGCGGGGGCAACACAGAAAAGAATAAGTCAAAGTATTTGTGTAACCTATGCACATAAGACCACTTGAATCACAAGTGCCTGTTGAGCCTCTAAATTGACATCCTCACTACCCTATTATACTCCTCATTTATACCTTTTTGGCCTACCTAAGCTTCAATAAATGACAAAGAACACTACCATTAGCCATTGATGAGGTCATAAGGTAAAGTATAATTGAATTCATGCATTTTGTGGGTTATTGAGCTAGGATACTAAATGTTTCATGTATTAATGTTTTAAATTTCCATGTGTAACCTTTGACCTCTAAATGAGTCCATCATTTCTATGTCAACTTAGCCATTCGGTACTTATGCGCCAGATTGTCATTGTCCAAATCTGGTACCAAGCGCACCTTCCATTCAGATCCGATACCAAACTATTCATTGTCGTGATCTAGTACCAACGACCGCAAAATGTTCTAGTCCAGTACAAACCACTCTTGTACTATTCGTATCTGGTACCATTTACCGAATCTCACCTGTCATGATCCGGTACCAATACAGGAAGAAGAATATACAAAGTTTAGCTCCAGATCATGACCAAGATAATTGTTGGATGTTTTCTGAATCATCAAAGCTATAGCAAGGCTATGTTAAGCTAGTTTGTTTTTGCTTCATCCTCATACACTTTGTGTCATGAGGATGAATATTAAAATATGTAACCAAATATGTAAATTTGGCATTAGACTAATCTGCTAAAGATTTCACCTCCTTGTGTTTCACGACTAAGACTATTTAAATAGTCATGGCAAGGATGGTGGAGGTAGTAGAGAATTAGATTAACACAACATATGAAACAACGTTACATATTGTAGACCATATTCTGAGTTGAATTTTAATAGAAGGACGTCATTTATCTCCATGTTTTGATCGTTTATGAATGAATGTGAGTTGAGTTGTTAGCAGAGTTTGATTCTATGTTTTGAAGTTTGAGTAAGAGTAATGTGTGGATTGAAAGCAAGTTTACTGTAGACTCTAGTCGTTGACTTGTTGAAGAGGTAAGGGTCCACCGCCCAACAAAGGTCAGCATCCTTATAAATTAGTGTTAGTAATAGTATAGATGTTAGACTAGTTGAAGCTTTGATCCTTTCAGATGATAGCGGTATAGTTCAGTTTAGAGTTTCGATTATATGATTATTTAGAGATCTTTACTTACTTTGTTTTGCATATGCTCTCTCTATTTTATGGATTTGATTTTGTTTCATGGATATGAATGTTGGCAGAAGTAGTTAGACATATTTGAAGGAGAACTAGTGAAGTTCACAACAACACATTGTGAACCACAACATACTCAATATATTGACTATTGAACTACCCATGCTATGTCTTGATGATTGATGTGTGATTTCCCTTTCAGAAGTGTGATTTCATAGTTAACTTTCTGGGTCATGTAGCAGATTTGATCTATCAAAAGTAATCCATCTCATACTTGCATGTGCCATAATGGAGTAGATAGCCTCTTTGTGTGTAGAATTCCTGCAGAAACCCCGATAGATGTAGAATTCTAGTTAAATTGAACACAAATAATTTGCTGATATTCAAGAGATGAGAGAAAGTTTTTGCTCCATAAATCAGAGAATTATATTAATAAAAAATGAGTATACATGAGAAACCATCTTCAAAAATAAGAGAGGAGGTGAATATATAGAATTTCCAACATAGAAATTCTAGTCAAAAAAAGCTAGAAATAGCTAGAATATGTGTCATAAGCTAAGGGAGACCACATAGTTCAACCTAGACCACTAAAGATACATGTCACACACTCATTAATGTCCACAAGAGTCAAGTGATGCGCATTATCTCACTTAATCTCACTTAACTGACAAGAGAAGCAGTTCCAACTCACTTAACTGACCTGAAATAGTAGTTACTAATAATAATAACGACAAAAATCATTAATTAAGGAATAAATATCTCACTCAAAGAGGAGGTGTGCATTCCCCAATAATAGGTGATTTTTTTCATGGGGGAGTTGGAATAAATCATGAATAAATCAATAAAATCAAGAATAAATC
>ML778136.1:484149-511003 GCA_009831015.1 Picea engelmannii | reverse complement strand
TTTTGAATTGAATGATAAAATGCATAGATTGCTTCCAGATTTATCTTGTTGTAATCATGTATAATTATGAGATCACAGGTTTATGTTTTTGTTTCCTCTTCTGTCATTAAAACCTAAACTGCCAATACATGTTCTAAATTTATTTAGAACCGTAATAAGGTTCATTGCAGATTTCTCTCTTGGACATGACAGTTGGATGTTTACCACTCATGCAGATGCTTGGATACACTTCACTAATTCACTGACAAGATAGTTTCTTTGTATTTTTCTTTCATTTACATATCATTGAAACTAGAATGTATGGTTCAGTTTTGACTATCCACATGTTCATGTTTCATTAATTGTTTTTGAAAGATTCTTTAAATTTATAAAAGAAAAACAATAAATATTTTTATGTTCTTTCTTTATCTGCTTCCTAAAAGTAACCATTTTTCCATTGATTTTCATAAGTTTCGATTAAAACTTGCATCTTGTAAATCATGTAAATAAACGAGGCTTGTATATCTTTTGCTTAAATACAACTACTATAGTTACATTTCAATATATGTACATATATATAGTGTGTTTAGTAATTAGTTAGTTATTTCTCTCTTTTATTCGTTTCTTTTAGGATTCTTAGATTGGCTAACGGAGCCATTAAACCCGTTAGAACGAGTTACCCCAAACGGCTTGGGTTATTTAGACAACCCCGGACTGGACTCGCTCTTCCAGTTGACGGATGGTCAATTTCGCCCGTCAACAGAGCCCCCAAAAAATGTGATCTAGTTCTTCTTGTATCCGCAGGATCACCGACTAGTTCACCCGCATCTTGCAGGGTTTTCTCTGACCAAGTTGGAAATTGAGTTGGAGCAGCCATGAAATTCTCCTCATCCTCTATATCATACCCAAGAGGCTTCTCTTATGGATTCTTTGAAGTGCTTGAATAATTTTCTCACTCCTCCTCATCAGTGACAACAAGCGGCTCCTCGACAGGGTCTTCTGAAAAATCATGCAGTGATTCTTCTTCAAAATTCACACTTCGAGCTAGAATGAACTTTTCAGCGTGAGAGTCAAACAATATATATCCTTTAACACCTTCAGGATATCCAGAAAATATGCATTCAACACTTTGAGGCTCCAAATCCTTCCTCTTATCTGTCGGAATGTGAGCCCATGTTCGTGAACCAAAAATATGAAAGTGTGACACTTTCGGTTTCTTACCTATCCAACATTCAAAAGGAGTGGTGCCTTTGAGTGATTTGTGAGGAACTCAGTTATGAATTTATTTTTCACAATTAATAGCTTCATCCCATAGCTTGGGAGCTAATGATTTTGACTATAGCATACAATTGGCCATCTCTTTTAAGGACCGGTTTTTTCTCTCCGCAACACCGTTTTGTTGTGGTGTATATGGCACTGTGTGTTGTAGTTGTATACCTGCATCAATACAAATTTTTTGCAAATATTTGTTTACATACTCCCCCACATTATTAGTATGGAGTATCTTAATCTTACACCGAGACTCATTCTCAGCAAGTGCTTTAAATTCTATAAGGCATTCAAATACTTCCGATTTTAATTTTAAAAAAAATACCCAAGTAAAGCAAGAGAAAACATCTATGAAGGTGAGTACATATCGAGCCTTACTAATTGAAGGCTGCGGGAATGGGCTGGTGATATCACTGTGAATCATACCAAGAGGTGAAGAATCTCCCTGTGCCCTCCCTTTTTCAAACTTTTTCTCTGGATTCTTGCCAAGAATGCATCCTTGACATACACCACTTGTGAATTTAATAGCTGGCAATCCTTCTACTATATTTTCCTTACTGAGCTGATGCAAGTACTTATAGTTTAGATGGCCAAATATTTCATGCCATAAACTGATTATATCATTAGATTGTGACATAAATATAGTGCTAATATATTTAGGAATAAAGTGGGAGAAGAAATACAAACGAGAACCGTGATCTGCAATTCCATGTGCAAGATGTGAGCCTGTGGAAATGTCGGTAATCACTACGGAGTCCGGAGTGAAATCCACCTTCCTTCCAGAGCTAGAATGAGTGATATGATATATCAAGAGAATATTTTCGGACAGTGATGGAACATGAAGCACATTTGTGAAGCAATCCCCTTCAATATCAACAATTCCTTCTCCACACACCTTTGCGGGTGTGGCATCTCCCAGGTAAATTGGGGCTCTGGTGCTTTCTTTGATGGAGGAAAAATCATATTTTGATGCAGCCATATGGTTCAATACACCTGAATCAAGGATCCAATATGATGGAGTGGATTTGACAGCCATTAAAGCATGACCATCTCATGCTCTCCCTCCTGTTCTGTTATCATCTTTCTTCTTTGCATTTTTGGGCACTGTGAGATTGTGTTGCTGCAATTGCTTAGCCATCTCAACGATAGTCTTCCTCATGCAATTTTCTTCGGGATGAAAACATTTGTAACAGTATATGCAAAGTGTTGTTTTCTTCTTTTATTACCCTTAGGCTCATAAGATTTATCTGAAGATTGTGCGGATCTCTCCTTCTTTGATTCAGGAAATTTACCCGTTCCTTTTTTCTTGTCTTTTCCACTGCTCTTTGGAGCATTAGTAGCCGCAAGTGATTGGTTCTTGGAATGATTGATGGAACCCATTTGGACTAACTTAGATTTCTCTTGAGTCAATGATACAATGAAATCATTCAATGGAGGTATTTTCCATTTTTCCTGAGTCAATTTAGATGCTTGAAAAGATGACACAAATACGGAATATTCAAGGCCTAATTTTGAGAGAATTGAAAGGATGAGTTGTTGTTCCTCTTTCGTGACTCCACATGCATTAAGTTAAATGAGGAGGGATTTGAACTTGGTGAATAATTCTTGCAGGTTGCTGAAATGAATTGGACTTAGGGATATGATTTCATTCTCTAGTTGACGCACTTTCATTGCATCTTGCTTGTCGAATAGTCCTTCTAATGTGGTCTAGACCACATCGAGAGTAGTGTCTCTACTGACATGAAAGAGGACATATATGGAAATTGATAGGCATATCAGCCCAATTGCTTCATATAATTTATTTAAATACTTTATCTTCTCCACTGCAGCAGTTGGTTCTTTCTCTGTTCCCATTGTTACCTAGTAAAACTCTTTGCTTCAAAGGAGCAAAGAGATCTATGTCTTCCATTCGAAGTAATTGAAAGGAGTTAGAATGAGTTTTGTGGGCTAAGAGATATGATACATTGCTTCTTTCTGTGCCTCCTAATGATCTATACCTGCAAATAAAACCGTGTACAATCCACTAGATTCAATCTAGCTCTGATACCTTGTAGAATTCCTGCATAAAACCTGATAGATCTAGAATTCTAGTTAAATTGAACACAAAAAATTTGCTGATATTCAAGAGATGAGAGAAATTTTTTGCTCCATAAATCATAGAATTATATTAATAAAAAATGAATATACATGAGCAACCATCCTCTAAAACAAGAGAGGAGGTGAATATATAGAATTTCCAACATAGAAATTCTAGTAAAAAAAAGCTAGAAATAACTAAAATAGGTGTCATAAGCTAAGGGAGACCACATAGTTCGACCTATACCACTAAATATACATGTCACACACTCATTAATGTCCACAAGAGTCAAGTGATTCACATTATCCCACTTAATATCACTTAATTGACAAGAGAAGCAGTTCCAACTCACTTAACTGACCCAAAATAGTAGTTACTAATAATAGTAATGAAAAAAATCATTAATTAAGGAATACATATCTCAATCAAAGAGGAGGTGTGCATTCCAAAATAATAGATGAGTTTTTGCATGGGGGAAGTTGGAATAAATCATGAATAAATCAAGAATAAATCGAGAAAATCAAGAACCGAGAGTTGAGTCTTGATGTAAAATTAACAGTTTTCCCTTAAATCTAGGGATGAGATGCCCTTCTTCTCTATGTGGCCAAATTAGGTGAAATAAAGTGTAAATGAATGTATTAACCAAGATATAGGAGTCTAATCTAGGTATAAACTAATGTAAGTTAGTGTTATGCTCCAACACTGTGGAAGACAACCAAAGTATGTTTCGGTTTGCTAGCTTGCTTTGTTTCCAGCATGCATAATTTAGAATAGTTCTATGCTCATGACATTATAATTACCTTTCTTACTGGTGTCTTGTAACTCTGTTGATTAAAAATCCCATATTGATAATTAATGAGTGCATTATAGTAATCATATAAGTAGCACAACATTTTGGCACTGTTGTCGGGGAGTTGCAAACAGTAGGAAGTGATTTTTATCTTACATTGTTTGCATAGTTTTTGAAAGATTTTGAAGTTTGCTTGAGGGAGGAGGATAAAATGTTTAAGACGTGAGAGAATAGCCACACAACCACTAGAGTGGGTTTATCCAAAGCCAGGTCACCTTCTTACCTTATAGATAGAATTAGGACTTTCAATTCAGTTAAGAATCAAATTTCCATTTTATGCATAGATATAGAGATAATAAAGGTATATTTGTAGGCTCTAAAGATTNNNAATCCAACTGACACTAGTGCAGGAAAAATTCCAACATGAGAAAGTTCAAGGGGAGCTAATGAGGCTCTAGAAGAAGAACCTAAAACAAAAGAATCAATAATGGGGCAGACAAAACGTGAGTATGCTGAAGGAGACACACAAAACCTAGTTTCTGAACCATCCATCATTGGAGGAGGAACACCTAGTGAAATGGCAGAAGAAGAAGCAAATGCAACCACTGAAACTGAGACCTTTGGGTTTCCAATCTTGGATATTTCCAGAAACATCAGCATGAAAAACATCCCACTATCATCGTTACCCACTTTCAGAGGTATGTCAACTGAAGATCCATACTTATTTTTATTCGAGTTTGACATATTATGTATAAGCTATAACTACTAAGACGATGCCCAGAAACTTAAGCTCTTCCCTGCCACAATGAAAGATTCAGCCTTAAGATGGTTCATGAGCTTAGGAGAAAATACAATTCTCTCTTGGGATCATATGAAAGATACATTCTTATGAAAATACCAAGACTATTGTAAGGATACTGCTAAAAATGACATTTTTAAAATGTAGCAAACAGAAGATGAAATCCTTGAAGACTACTTAGAAAGGTTCTTATACAACTACTAGAAATCAAAATTATTCACCACAGACCCAACTATAGTAAGAACTGTATTTTTGAAAGGTATTAGAGATGATTGCATAGAAGTTTTAAACTTGTTAAGTTCAGGAGATGTGCACCAAAAGCCTTTTTTAGAGATAGCAGATTATTGTAGAAGATACTCAAGAGGACTAGCTAAAACAGGCAAAGCACCAAGAGATTCTTTTAGCAAAAATACAAGACAAAGATCAGGGACTGTCACCAGAATTGAGTTAGGAAAATTAATGGAGAACTTTAAAAAAAAGATCTTGAGAACAATCAACAACTAGTTAGATACCCTAAAACTGAAAAAGAAACAAGAAGAAGAGGTTGTTTTAGAAAAATTTTGTCCTATATGTCGAAAGAAGCACAATGAGAAAGAATGCCCATTAAATGTCATAGAAATATGTGGCATGTGTACTCTAGAGAACCCGACATTTGAGTGTCCAACTGTTCTTGAGGTACAAGCCATGTATAGGGGAGGAGGAATCTCATAAGAAAAATCGTACCCTTCCAGAAGACCTTGGAGAGCACAAAACCCCAATGCATTTTATGACCCTAATGCACAGTATCAACAACAACAATGGGGTCCTTCCCCAATTTCCTATCCACAATGGACACCTCAGCAAGCTCAAACTCAACCTTGGCAACAAGGTTGGAGGGGACCTGTGTATGGAAATCCATCTTACCCTACATATCCACAATATCCTACAAACATTTCCCAAGTACTACCTAGATTTAACCCACCACAGATACAAGCTTTACTTCCACCTCCTATACAACAAAAATTTGTAGTCCCCTTGAACCCTAACTAGCAACAACAAGTACCTATAAATGCCAATCAACAACCACATAACCACACTACCCACAACCCTCCTAGACCAACAACAATCCTTGCCCAGCCAATCCCTAACCCTAATAATCGACCCACCAACCCCATGCATAATGTAGAAGTTCAAACCTTTCCCACCTATGAAATTCAACTACGATCAGGGAAGGCTGTAAATCAATCAAATCCTAGAGTAGTAATTCAGGAAGAAAATGATAAACATTATGAGGAATAAAACACTTAAACCAACCTTGTCGAAGAAGAGACTTCCCCTCCTATTCCAATCACTTCTCAGTCTGTAGGAGTACCTCAACAAGTTAATCTTCCACCCTACCTTGAAAGACTATTAGTGAAGAAACCTGACCCACCCTTGCACAAAGATATAGATGATGAATTACAAAATGTATGTATAAAAATACCTCTGTTGCAAGCCATCAAAGATATCCCCATATATGCCAAAATCATAAGGGATCTTTGTATTAAGAAACCAAGAAGGAAGAAGAAGGAACCTCCCCTTGTTCAGGTAGTAGGACAATTATCTGAATTTCTTTCTAAAATGCCATATAAATATAATGACCTTGGGAATCCAGTAGTCACTGTTGAAATTAATGGTATTTCCTTACCAAACACACTCATTTATTTGGGTGTAACAATTAATTTAATGCCTTTTGACACTATGCAAAAACTCCAAATCAACTAGTTGAGACCAACCCAAACCATGATAGAATTGGCAAATAAGTCAGCCATTATCCCTGTAGGAAGTTTAGATGATATCACAGTCACTCTAGCTTGTTGGGAATATCCAGTAGACTTTCTATTTATATACTCTAAGTCATCCTCCAAACCAGGACACCCTATGGTTCTTGGCCACCCTTGGCTGGCCACAACAGATTCTTTTATCAGCTGTCGGTCTAACAAGATGACTATATCCAATGGTACACATAGCCAAAAAATTGTTCTCTTCCCTCTTGCCCAACCGGCACAAGAAATACCTGTTTGGCTAGAAAACCCTTGTGGAGAGGAAGAATTCATCAGACCCCTGTTAACACTTGAACACGTAAGAGGAATGCAAGAACAATCATATGAACAAGTCTTAAGTTTATTTTTGGCTGATACAAACTGCATTGAATATCCTAGGTCCTTTGCAAAATTGTCACACATTTTCAGTTCCTAGTTTCAACAAACTTGGCACCCTGATATCACTCAATTATATACTTTATCACCAGCTTCCTTAGAGAAGGAAGAAAGTATTGAACTTATTGAGATTAGTCCAGGAAAACCTTTGTATATCAACTCTAGTTTGTAACCAGAACAAAAGACACAAGTAATTGAAATGCTCCAAAGACAATTTGATGTCTTTGCATGGGATTATGCACACATGAAAGGCATTCATCCTGACACATGCAAAAATCATATTTACACTAATGACCAAATCAGACCAGTTAGACAGCCTCAGTGAAGGATGAATATAGCCCTAAAAGATATTGTAAAAGAAGAATTGGAAAAACTCCTTCAATACAATCTCATATACCCCATTTCAGATAGTCAATGGGTATCTCCACTTGTCATATTTCCCAAGAAAAATGGTAAGTGGAGAATATGTGTAGACTTCAGGGAATTGAACAAAGACACCCATAGGGATTATTTTCCCCTACCATTTATTGATCAGGTGTTGGATACCTTGTCCGGAAAGAAGTATTTTTCATTCCTAGATGGGTTTAGTGGTTATAACCAAATACAAATAGAACCCGAAGACCAAGAGAAGACCACTTTTACCTACCCATGGGGAACCTATGCTTATAGGGTCCTTCCTTTTGGACTTTTCAATGCCCCAACTACTTTTCAAAGGGTTGTTCTAGCCATTTTCTCTGACTTGACCAATGACTGCGTAGAAGTCTACATGGGTGACTTTACAGTCCATGGAAATGACTTCCATGAAGCTTTGACCAGTCTGGAAAAAGTCTTGATTAGGTGTAAGGAAACTAATCTTTCCCTAAGTAATGAAAAATAAAAAATGATGCTCACTGAAGGTATTGTTTTGGGACATCAAATCTCTAGCTTTGGAATGAGAGTTGATCCTGCGAAAGTTCATATTATCACACAAATCAGAATACCTTCCTCACAAAAGGAAGTTCACAAATTTTTAGGGCATGCTGGCTACTATAGAAGATTCAGTCCCAATTTCACAAGCTTAGCTACCCCTTTATTCAAGTTATTATCTAAAGAAGATGAATTTAATTGGGATGATGAATGCCAAGTATCTTTTGATTTTCTAAAACAGAAATTGTCAACTACCCCTATATTAAGAGGACCAAATTGGTCCCTTCCTTTTCATATCTGTACTGATGCCTCAGTCACAACCCTTGGAGTAGTTCTTGGACAAAGGGAAAATCAAATTCCTTATGCTATTTACTTTGTCATTAAAAATCTGTCCCCAACAAAAGTTAATTATATGGTCACAAAAAAAGAATTGTTAGCTATAGTCCATGCTATCAATAAATTTAGACACTATATTATAGGATATCAAGGTTTTGTACACACTGATCATTCAACCATCAAATTCTTAATGAACAAACCTGTAACAAACCCTAGAGTTACAAGATGGTTGTTATTATTACAAGAGTTTAATATCAATATTATTGATAGACCAAGTAAGGATAATCTTGTGGCTGATTTCTTATCTATAATGATTCATCTGGGAGATAACACACCAATAGATGATAACTTCCATGATGAATTTTTTTTTTTCTATTTCTACATTCACTCCTTGGTATGCAGATGTAGCTAACTATATTGTGACAGGGAAGACGCCTCAGAAATTGTCTCCTAGAGAAAAACAAAAAGTAATTCAGCTAAGTGAAAACTACATGTGGCATGCTGATTTTCTCTACAAAACAGGACCAGATTTGGTAATCAGGAGATGTGTAAGGGAAGATGAAATTCATGATATTTTGCAAGCTTTCCATGATGGTCCTTGTGGAGGACACTTCACAGATAAAAGGACCGCTTATAAAGTTCTACAATTTGGTTATTATTGGCCTCATATTTTCAAAGATGCTAAAACCTATGTATCCAATTGTGATGAATGCCAACGAATGGGTAAGCCTACTGCATGAGACCAAATTCCACTTCAAGCCCAAGTAGTCATTGATCCTTTCGAGAAATGGGCATTAAATTTTGTAGGGCCATTAACCCTGCATCTAAAAAGAAAAAGTATATACTTGTATGTACTGACTATGTGACTAAGTGGGTTGAAGCAAAATATTTACCAACTGCAAGTGAACAATCAGTGGTATATTTCCTTTTTAATGACATATTTACTAGATTTGGTGTACCTCGAGAAATTGTGACTGATCAGGGGACTCAATGTACCTCTAATCTAGTCAAAGCTATTACAGAATAGTACCAAATCAAACACAGGAAATATGCACCCTACCATCCATAGGAAAATGGACAATTAGAATCTACCAACAAAGTTATTGAGTGCATTCTTACCAAAAATATACAGCTACACCACAAGGATTGGACTGACAGATTACTAGAAGCCTTATGGGTTTATAGAATCACCTGGAGGAATACAACAGAACATACACCTTACGAGTTGGTATATGGGAATCAGGTGCTTCTCCCCATAGAATTCCAGATCAAAACCTTCAAGACTGTAGTACAAGTTGGCATGAACTTGGATGAAGCCCAGCAACAAAGAATCTTACAGATTAATGAGCTAGATGAAATTAGGTAGGAAGAAATTCAAAGAACCACCCTCATTCAAGAGCAGAGAATAAAATGGCATGACAAGTATCTCAAAAAAAAAAAAACTTCAACAAGGAGATTGGGCCCTGTTGTATGACAACAGATTCAAGAAATTCAAAGGTAAGTTAACTACTCATTGGATGGGACCTTACAAAATTGACACTGTCTATGATAATGGTTCAATTAGGATAAAGACAATTGATGAACATCAAACTCCACTACTTGTGAATGGTCACCGGTTGAGAATTTATAACAAACCCCTGTCAAAAAAGGAATTTATGACTTGTATACTATAGAATTCAGATATGAAGGTGATCAGTAAGGAAGGAGACCTTCCTACTGATCCATATTGATTGATTGGTTTAATTTTAAAAAACTTTTGTACATAGGTGTGGATTGTGTTTTGATAATAAGGTGAAGGTAACAATGGATTCTTACCTCCTTTTGTTTTACTTTCACATTTTATCTTTGTAAGTAGATTTCTATAATTTATTTGATCCTTCATGAACTTGCTAAACATCATTTTATAAGCATCAATAATACTCTATTATGGTCTGGTACCAATAGTCCTATGTTGGTCCAGAAGTCCAGTACCCGAAGTCTGGTACTAGAAGTCTGGTACTTATACGATACTGTTAGGACACATCACCTAATTGACAAAGGAATGCTACGCATATTTCAAAATCTTATGAAAATTAATATGAAGTATGAAGCCATGCAATAACCACTTAAGCTGGAACCAAGAATCCGAATGCAGCATCAAATGGTAGCCCTTATGAAGCAATAATTTCTTTTGGTTCTGTTGCTAACTAAAGAGAAGTATCTTTAATTTCTTTTGGTTCTGTTGCTAGCTAAAAGGAAGTATTTTAATTTCTTTTGGTTATGTTGCTTGAAAAAGAAGACATAATCCTTACCTATGATTCCTAAAAGAACCATACATAATCTGATTCAAAGTCTAGAGGTTGCCCTTTATCCAGTATTTCAACATTATTAAAGGGATACAAAAATACATTAGCCTACAAGTAACTATCTCACCCTAACTATACTTCAATAGTATTCATTGTATTATCTTTACTAAAGAGTAACATATGAGTATATGAACACTCTCTGTCATGGGCACACTAGGAAAATTTTAATCTAAGAGGATGTATCAGTACCCTAAGGTAACTTTAGGTCATTCTCTTATGGACAAACTCAGACGAAATTATACATCTGGATCGCTATAAAGAAATAATATGCATACATAATTTTATTTTTCCTTCAGACAAATCTTTAAAGACATTCAAATAAGAGAATACACCTTCCAACCCAATACCATCCCAGCCTGTAAAAAGGTTTTCAGATGAGCCTCCCCTGTCACCGTGAAAAATAACTCTTTAATAAAAACCGAAATAGGTGACTATGGACAAGAAGCCTCTGAAGGAAAAATGGTTTAATAGACTAACCCACCGGGATACTGAACAGGTCTACTGGTAGCGGGTACGAGTATGTGGTATGACTAGGCAAACCCATCATGGTACTGAATAAGCCTGTTGGAAATGGGGAATTCTGCCCAGGGAAAAGATGTCTGTCACTAATTATCACAACTACCCCACAAAAGTACTAAATAGGCTTGTTGGCAATGGGTTCTGGTTGAGAAATGTCTCATCTATACTTGTCTGATTGAAAAATTCACTTTTGTCATCTAAAAAAAAATGAACACTACAAGCAAAGGTCACTGTTGACATTTATGAGATACAAACTCCAGATTAACAAACAGGATAATTACTACACGCAAATGTCCATTTGAGAATTACCCTAAGTAAACTTTACTGGTCTGACATCTAAAACCTACATTAACTAAGAAGGAAACTTATTAAGAGTGGAGCCCTAACTATGGAGTCTAATCTACTTGTACTGTGAAATTTATCCATAACATCTAATGATAGTAAATCTCTGAAGCAAGTTAGGTTGGATTTACTCTGCTGACAAAAATATAAAAACCTCCCTATTTTCACTGCCGAATGCTACCCTCGTCAATAAGTCATCAAAATAAAGGAAATTTCAAAAATTTTAGGCATGTGATCATATGTTAGGTGATAAATGTACTTTTGGAATTTGATTTGGTTTCTTTTCTCTTATCATTTTTCTTCCATTATGATACAGAGTGTTAAATCTTCTTGCATAAGGATATGAAACATTCTTGGCATGGGGGAGGGTCAAAGAGCTCTTTCAAAACTCTTTTTCAGACTCACATATCATCTTTAGAAACCAACATGTTCACCCTACAACCCTACAGAACCAGACACAAAATAAAGAAGTTTCATGAAGTACAGGAAATTCTAGTACCAAGCTTCCAGAAAACTCCAGCCTAAAAAGATGAACTCTGACAATATGCAAGCTTCAAATACAAAGGCAATCACATATGCTATGGGTATTGATTATACAATGGTAAAATCAAAGGTAACATGGTTTTATTTATTTTCCTTTTTTTATAAAACTACAATAGGTATGAAAAGGTATACTAGATCTTATGACCTTAGTGTTAAAACCATGCACCTAACTTTCACTTCCCTCATACCCATATGATTAACCTTAATCAATCCTTTGATCACATAAGTGCTTGAAAATGATTGAAGGAAAAATCACATGAAAAGTGTGAATATGGAGCATTTTTAGTAATGATGAGCCACGAATGTGCTTCATCCTTAAGAAATCATGAACGTATCTTGTGTCATGAGTCACGATTCAACATCAAATTCACCACTCAAAAGTCCAATCACCTATCTCAAACAACAATGATGCTTCAACACCCAATGTTCCCATCATTGCACTAACGGGAAAAAATGAAATGGCTTATCTGGGTGGAAAACCATCCAGATGAGCCTCATCATGTCTTAATTTTCCTTTGCGACATCTTACTTAAAATCATCGTCCGAATTATCGTCTCCATCACCATATTTTTTCCATTACCAACCTTTCTCCAGTTTCTAGCCTACTCCTCTCTACGATATCTGGTACCAACCCCTTACCCTCACAGCTGACCAAGCCCTTGTGCCACAGCCTGATTCTCATGCACAGTTCATAAAGATGGTTGTGAGTAGACACGAACCAGTCTTCCAAATTTATAGGAAGACCGAGGAGTTCCAGCTATGTAGAGATAAGTATGCTAAAGCGGGATGGATGCCATTTTTGGAGAAATTCACAGGCTGTCATGAGAAGGTATCTCAAGCATTTATTCAGGGTTACGATGGAGATATTGTGCACATAGGAAATCTACAACTAACAGTCAATGAAGAAACCTTAAGGGAAGCCACGGGATTACCTAATAGAGGAGACAAGTATTTCAAAGGAGTAGGAATCAACAAGGAAATGTGCCAATGATTTTTGAAGGAAGACCATCAGCACCCTCATTGGAAAAATGGGATTCCTAGAAACTATATCAAGGAAGAGTATCATCCAATGCTTGCTAGTCTTCAACGATTCCTCACTTGCGAGGGCATGTATGTTGTAACCTTCATATATCATCTTAGGCTTGTGTTACACTTTGAAGGAGGTCCTGAAATTGATTTCCCATATTTTTTATGGATGAGTCTAAACAATATGGTAAGAGGTTTCAAATCCCTATCCAAAACTAAGAAAACCAACATTTATCATCAAGGTCTTATTAAGATGTTAGTTATACATGAAATCAGGAAGCAAGGGATTAGATGGAAAATCCTCATCACTCAACACCTTCCCATAGAAAACAAACTTGTAGAGGGAGCCTAGCCTACTCCAGAGAAATATAAGGAACCTCAAGAAAAAAAGGGCAAGAAAGATAAGGTAACTCCATCATCCTCCAGAACAGTGAGCCAAAAATATAAAGCCGGTAAACAAGCAAGGCCCTCTTCCACAGCCGATAAGATTTTTAAAAGTCAAGAATTAAAAGGTAAATCCAAATTAGTGGAGGAGACCTCAACAATATCACTTGAGGAGAAGGGTCATAAGACAAAAACTATGAGGAAATGGAAGAATAGCTTAGAAAATAAAGATGAACAGTCTATAGAACAATTCCCTGTAACCATTCCACAAACATAAAATAAGAAAAGGAAGCTTGTGAGAACCTCTGATCCATTACCCCCTTGTAAAAGAACCACAAGGAGTATGGAAAAGAAAGGAAAATAAGTTGTCAGTCCTCATACACATGAAGACCCAATAGATATTACCTCCCCTTCTGAAGACCTATCAGTCCAGGATGACATCCCTAGCTTGAATGAGCAACAAGTTACTATTACTTTATGTGGGATGAGGGAGGAAGTGGAGGAAAGAGAATACACCTAGCAAGAAACAATGGGGCTAACAAGGACCTTAACAAAATAACATATGAAGAAAAATATTGGGGAGCTGCAAAAGAAAAACCAGGAACTCAAACAAGAAGTGAAGGAATACCAACTACTGGACAGGTATATCAAAAAGGAAAATGAGCAACTGAAGGCAACTAGATAACAACTTCAAGATGACCATGAAGAGACTTCTAATAAGCAAGAAGGTAATAAGACTCTTACAATACGTTAGTGTCATAAAAAGGGAGCTAAAAGCAGAAGTCTCATCCATCAACATCATTGATCCACAGGAGTAAAAAGAATGGAGTCTCAAATTTTGAAATTTTTTGTGTTCGTTTCAGTTGCATGAGGACATGCAATGATTTTGGCATGGGGGAATGTTGAGCCTCTAAATTGACATCCCCACTACCCTATTATACTCCTCATTTATACATTTTTGGCCTACCTAATCTTGGATAAATGACAAAGAACACTACCATTAGCCATTGATGAGGTGAAAAGGTTAATTGAATTCTTTCATTTTGTGGTTTATTGAGCTAAGAGACTAAATGTTTCATGTACTAATGTTTTAAATTTCCACGTGTAACCTTTGACCTCTATATAATTCCATCATTTATGTGTCATCTCAACCATGTAGTACTTATGCACCAGATTTTCACTGTCCGAATCTGGTACCAAGTGCACCTTCCATTCAGATTCGGTACCGAACTATTCACTGTCACGATCTAGTACCAATGGTTGCAGACTGTTCTAGTCCGGTACCAACCACTTGCATACTGTTAAGATCTGGTACCATTTACTGAATCTCACCTTTCACGATCCGATACCAATACATGAAGCATAATATACTCAAGCCTCTCCTAGCATGGATGGGGCCAATCAAGGACCCCCTCCGTCTTTGAGTAATCCTTTGTCCGTGAATGTGTATATGATGAAAGGTGATTCCTATATATTGACTAGAGCGCATGGTTATGGAATGCAAAACACCTCTAAGAAGAGTAAAGAAGTCGAAAACCCACCTCTTCCTCTCCATATCGAGAAGACATTGGGTGAAACAATGAAACACATCCCAAAAGGTGCATTCAAGAAAGCTTATCACAATCCAAACGCAAGGGTCACCCAAAAATACTTTGTGGTGGAGGATTTGTCTCAAACCCCTTATGCGATGTCTTCTTTGGAGGTCCTCCAAAGTTTCCCTTCCCAGAGAAATGATCTGTTAGCCACCTTAGGATTTGTTGAGACTTGTAATCCAGGTAGGATCATGCTTGATACAATGACTTAAAACCTTGTCTCCCTTACCACGTGGCATTTCAAATAGTAGTGGCTTACACCATGAAAAATTTTACCTGGAACATTTTCTGCATGGTGGTTGATGAGGGTGCCTTGACATGCATGATGTTGTTGGCATGTTGGAAGGCCATTGACAAACCCATTTTGTCTCTGTCGCCAACTCTTCTCACTGCTTTCAATGGTCATTCGTTTTGACCACATGGCATCATCCCCTCTTTCCAAGTGCAGTTAGGAGGGAATACCATGTGTGTCGAGGTTGAAGTGGTCGATGCGTCTCTCGACTACAATCTCTTGTTAGGAAGGAGTTGGACCTATGCTATGCAAGTGGTGGTTGCTACAGTTTTTCAGGTCTTCTTGTTTCCACATGAGGGCCAAATTGTGACGATTGATCAATTGTCTTTCTCCCGTCCTAACACTTCATCGGGGGCATCCACGGTCCCGATGATTGATAACCCTCAACTCAACATCATCAACATAGGGGTTGGTTTCTTCCCACATTTGATGGGTAATTTTGATTACCCACCTCCTTTCGGCGATGTCAAGTTCATATCAGACTAGCCTAAGGTTGATATTTTTCAAGTCTCGTCATTTAATACAACCTACTTCAATGATCCGTGGACTCTTCCTTCCCCATCGACCATGATGGAAGGGACATGGAACCATGGTATCGCCATGCCATTTTCCGTGGTAGAAGTTGCATACTCAATAGTCCATCAAGATTCCATCGACCCCAATCTGACTCCTGCACAGGAGTTAGATCCGATTCTCGAGCCTACCTAGGCCCAAGGTTACCTTGCCGATACTGATTCATTAGACTTAGTCTTTCCTTCAGACGAAGCAATTATTGAAGCAATGACTAGTCTGGAAAGACCCTGGGATGATCTCCATCACATATCTTATTTCCTCCCAGAGTTAAGAAGAATTGAAGCAGGAGAATTCACTTTGACTATGATTGGAGATAGGTCTTATCCTATCAACCCCTTGGCTACACACATTGTTTACGCTAAGGGTAATATGGAAACCATCACTGAAATGATACCTATTGATATCTCCAAAACCCTTGGCGTTGTGGAGAATATTCTCATTGGAGCTGACTGTTCCCCCGAGGAGATTCGAATCTACATGAATTTATTTAAAGAATTCCGCAACATTTTTGCCTAGTCTTACGAGGAAATTCTAGGCATTGATCCAAGAATCGTCAAACACAAAATCATGACTTATCCTGATGCTAAGTTGGTCCAACAAAAGCTTCATCCAGTCAATCCTAAGAAAGCAATATCTATTAAGGCTGAAGTAGAGAAACTTCTCAAAGAAGGCTTTATCTACCCTGTCCATTTGACTCAATGGGTGTCAAATCCCATTCCCATCGACAAAAAATAGGTTATGATTCAAGTATGTACGGACTTCCATGATTTGAACAAGGCCTTCCCAAAGGATAACTTCCCCACACCATTTATTGACTAGATAGTCGATGAATGCGCAGGTTGCGAGGCATTTTCTTTCATGGATTCTTTTTTGGGATACATCAGATACATATCAAACCTGAAGACCAACACAAAACCACTTTCATTTGTCCATGGGGTACATTCTCTTATCGGAATATGCCTTTTGGTCTGAAAAATGCTAGAGCTACCTTTCAATGGGCCATGTCTTTTTCTTTCCATGATCTCAAACATATATTCGAGGCCTACCTTGATGATTAAGAATCACAATCACGTAAGAGAACTAATCATCCCACACACCTCCGACTTATCTTTGAGTGGTGTCGCTACTACTGGATTTGCTTGAATCCAAACGAATGTAGTTTTTGCGTGATGTCGATTTGTCTGCTAGGTTTCATAGTTTCGACAACAGGGATCATGGTCGATCCTCTCAAGTTTGAGGCAATAGTTCAGTTGCCTCCCCCATGCACAATCCTCCAGCTTCAAAGTTTACAGGGAAAAGATAACTTTTTACGACATGTCATCGCAAACTAGGCCAAGATCACAAAAGGTTTTATGCATTTAATGAAGAAGGACGTTCCTTTTCATTGGGATGAAGCTACTCAATGCTCTTTCAAAGTGTTGAAACATGCCCTCACGAATACTCCTCTGCTCCGGCCACCCAATTATAATAAGGATTTCTTATTGTACTTGGCTGCCGTAGAGTTGACCATTCGTATGGTCTTGGTTCAGGAGGATCATTTTCTCTTAGAATATGTGATTTATTACCTAATCCAAGGCCTGGTTGGATCGAAACTCAATTATTCCCATGTCAAAAAACTTGCGTTGGCAGCAGTTCATACTGTCCAATGGTTTCGTCATTATATCTTGTTTCGCAAGACCTCCGTCATTTCTGTTGTGAATCTATTTCAATACGTGTTGACACGATGAGTAATTGGCAGAAAGATCAATAGATGGATAGTTTTCCTCCAGGAATTTGACATAGATTTTATTTTGGCAAAATCCAAAAAGTCGTCGGTCTTTGCGGAACTCATCTTGAAACTTTCGATTGAGTCAGGTGATGTTATGCTTGAAGAATCACCTATTAAAGGATACATGTTTTTGATCGCGTCTTCGGAACCCTGGTATGGAGATGTACTTGTATATCTCTAGACTTTGAAGTGCCCTACCTCTACTTCTTGTGATGAGTGTCTCTGTATACACCATCAGACCAAGAACTATCTCATACTTGAGGACACTTTGTATCATTGAGGTGTAGATTGCATCCTTCGTCGATGTCTCACTCATGAAGAAGAAGAAATTGTGCTTAACAATTTCCACACTGAAGCATGTGGTGGTCATTCATCTGGGTTGGAAACAACCCAAAATATCCTACGATCCGGCTACTTTTGGCTGACATTAATCAAATATTGTGTTGAATCAGTCAAGAAGTGCCACCTGTGTCATATCTTCTCTCGAAATATGAGGGCACACCCTACTCCCATGTTTCCCATCATTACCGTTGGTCCCTTCACCAAGTGGGGGATTGATTACACTACATGCAATCCCCCTTCAACAAGGGGGGACCATTATATCATCGTAGCATTATACTACTTCACGAAGTGGGTTGAAGCTATTCCAACATTCAAAGATGATGGTGAGAGTGCAACTCTCTTTTTGTTCAATCGGATAATAGCAAGGTTCGACATCCCGAGAGAGATTGTCACTGACCATGGCAGTCACTATCAGAACAAAATGATTATTGAGTTAATGTAAAATCTTGGGTTGAGTCAAGAACATTCATCACCCTACTGCCCATAAAAGAATGGTCAGGTGGAAGCTGTGAATAAATCTCTTAAGACTATTCTCCAGCGAATGATCAATTCGGCCAAGTCAAGTTGATATTTGATGTTATACTCCGCATTATGGGCCTAACGAACGTCTATTAAGACTGCAACTAGTTTCTCACCTTTTCAACTCATTTATAGGCTGGAAGCAGTCTTTCCCATAGAGTGCTAGATCCTATCTCTAAAGTTAGCAGTACAGTTATTTCCAGACACTTCACCGCTTGAAGAGTGTTTATTATACCCCGAGCAACTCAATGAGAAGCGTCGTGATGAGGCCTAGGCTAACAAGGCTCACAAAAAAAAATTCAAGTTTCAGTATAATCGGTTCATTCGTCCTTATATTTTCTCTGAAGGTGACCTTGTATTGGTCATGACCAAGATAAGGACCCCCTGGGGGCAGGCAATTTCCAACCCATGTGGTTTGGACCTTTCATCGTGAAAGAGGTTCTAAAGAAGGGTGCTTATCATCTGGTGGAGTTTGAGGGAAATGGTTTGGTAGAGCATAGAAATGGGATCTACCTCAAGAAGTATTACTTGTAGGTGGGTCACCTCGAGTGACTTTTTGTACATATGACGTATAGTTCTCGTACATTTGTTTTTTTAGTTTTTTTCTTTTTGGTTTTATGGACGTGTCATTTTTTATGTCATATTTTTCACTGTGGCAGATGTCAAGTGAATCAAAGGTGTTCATTGGGTTCATGGATGACACTATTCTGCACACTTGGAGGCTTGCTTCCATAGCTTGGGTGAATTTCAGATCTCAGGGCCATTTACTATCTTCAGGAGGTATCTGTTTAGGTGACACCACAAACAATGTCATTGAATACAACACAGTTCTTGAGCTGCTTCATGACTCTTTGTCGCTTGGTATCTCTAACCTTTGGGTCTATTTAGATGCTTAGATGGTCGTGTCTCAATTAAATGGGGTTTACCATGTTTATGATCCTACTCAACACCGACAGTTCCTTAGGGTACATCTCTTAGAACGAAGCTTTGATTACATTACGTGTATCCATGTTCCTAGGATATTGAATCAAGTTATAGATACTCTAGCTAATCATATATTAGATTGGCATATTGCACACAAGTAAGAAAAATCACACAAACGCACATGTAAATACATTTGTAAAATAGATGTAATCCATAAGATGTAAAAAGATGAAAAATATCCATATATATATCAAAAAATATCAGAGTACAGGGGTGGGCACAAGTGCCTAAAAAATAGGTCTAGTAAGAGTCACGGGGCTTATGCCCTCAAAAATATACAAAAGGTGCCCTCAACACATAAGAAGTCTAGCCTAGCTAAGGGCGGGGCCTATTGGCCCTGCCATAGTGAAAAACAACGTTGTCCAAACACCGAAAGAGCAAGACCCATGTTTGTGGTACCCCAACAACGTGAGTCTGCATCGATGGTGGTAGCTCCTTGATATTCACCATAGGAATTGTATGAGTAAGCGTGGTAAGGTTCCGCTCTACCCGTCTCAATACTTTCTCAGCCTCTTTGGTTGGAGGTCTCCCTGTTGTTGTTGGTCCGTCGAATGTGGCTAGTCCTGCCCCTAGTTGAGGACACCACCTTGTCCTAGAGAAGTCTTCTAGACTCATTAGTCCCACATCTATATAACCGATACATACGTGTCAGATACTATGGTATAAAAAATAATTATATATATATATATAAACATAAAAATTAAATAACTTTGAGAAAATAAACTTACCCATCTCTCCTTGCTCCTCTTCGGGAGGTACGGGCATGCCAGGATCTCTAGAAAAGTTGATCTCGACATAGGGGTAGTCCTTTATGGTTGGAATCTGTCATGCCCACCAGAAAAAAAACTTGTCGTCGAAGGCCTTGTGCCCTCATATTGTCTCTCTAAGACTGAGACTAGGTACCCTCTCAAAGAAAAAGGAACACAAAACTGTCCCAAACCTGAAGTTTCTATGTCTCTGCATACAACACTCTGTTAGCTACCTCTTCATGCAATCTAGTAAGGTGGTGCTCTAGTCAAAAACTTGAGCATTTAAGAACTGAAACTCACAATTCATGTGCACCCGAGAAGCCTAATGTAAAGTTGTGGATGCAGTGATCCTCCCAATGAGAAAAACTATCACTTTCAGTGATAGGTTTGAAATCTTGTCTATCAGCACCTGAGTGCCCACTTTTTATGTGTCATATTTGCAATGGATTCCAATCAACTCCGCTATGTTGTGAGGCCTGGAGGGAAAAGTGATAAATTTGACTATCTCCCCTCTCCTTGTGAGGCCAGTTAGAAAATATATATCTTCAGTTATTGGAGTCAACGACTGCCCCTCAAGCATGAATGCCTCTGCGTCAGGATGTCAGTAATCTACTAAGGCGTTCAATAGCTTGGGTTGTGCCCACATGAATGGACACTGGAATAATTTCAACAAACCACATTAGGCCAATAAGGTGGTCACATTAGGGTCCTCTCTGACCAAAAAGTCAATGTCCTCATGCTCCCTCTCTCTCCAATGAACATACATCCTGCAATTGATAAGTTTATGGGGGAATTAACTCTTGCATCTTTTAATTTTTTCCACATGTCAGAGGGTATACGTGGGCTGTAATATACACAGTTGCGTATGCCCATGTGCAATTATTTCTCTACACATGGGAATATGTTGGTTGTCATAGTACAACCCACATATACATAGGGCCGACCTTTTTAAAGGCCAACACCCCCCCAAAAAACAAAAAAGAAATGCACAAAGGAAGAATTGAAATGCAGGAGGGGCTAATATGTAGTTACTTGGTCCAAGCGGAAGTTCATTTCGTCCACTGAAGCTCCCATAATAAACTCTTTTGACAAAGGGGTGTTTTTGGATTCTTAGTCAATTTCTCAATTGACAATGGTGATAATGAGTTGCCAGCTTCTATTTATAGAATTTTTGGCCCCCTTTTGTCATTTTTTTGGACCCCTTTGTCGTGTTTTCTAGCCTGAAAATATTTTAGTATGATTCAAGAGTTTCTTATGGAATGTTATGATAGGGTTACTTTGGGTATTGGGAAATTTTTTGGAGATTTGGGTCATTTTAAAGGTCCTTAGGTAAAAAATTATTTTTCCAACTTGTTGCATCTAAGTTAGGATTCCACCTCCACTTTCTGTACCTCGTTTTCTTTGTTTCTTTGCCATAGGATCGACCCCACCAAGTTGTGACACAAAACCATCATTGTTGCTTTAGAAGTGTCGTAATTTAGTGGTAGAGCCTCCCCCTTCATGGATGCCCTAGGTATATCCTAGTTGCATTTTTTGGCATCCATGCCGTCGTTAATGACTATAGGTTCAGGAGTCATTGTTAATCTTATCTTGATTACAAGTTTAAGCGTTATCTTATTGATTCATCATCACTCTTGAACTCACCCTCGAGACTCCAAAATAATGACAGTTCTTCTTTTAAGCCCTTTTCAGATCCTCTAAACATGAAAATATTGTCGAGCAATCTTGTTTCCCTTCACGCTCGCTAAACTGAAATTTGAAGGCACGTCTGTCCAACAATAGTTTACCCCTTTTTCAGTCTGGATGGTCAACTGTACGAACAAAGGTATACTCTAGGAGCCTTAATTCTCTAGAAAAGTATTCTCAGGTATAATTTTAACCCTTTTTCGGGCCTGAGAGACTAAATTTACAAAAAAGGAACCCCCATGGAGTCCATAGTTAAGGTCTTTTCAGACTCCCTAAAAGTGAAAATATTTCCGAGTGACCTTGTTCCTTCACACTCGTTAAATTGGTCTAGAAGAACATTCCGTATGGACTCCATATTTAAGCCCTTTTCAGACTCCTTAAAAATGAAAAGATTGTCGAGTGATATTGTCTTTGTCACACTCGTTAAAAATGTTTTGAATAGTCATCTTTTTGGTGCTGGTTTACCCCTTTTTCGAACCGAGTAGACCACCTTCGAAAAAGGTACCCTAGTGGAGTCTCCTTTTACGTTTTTTTAGACTCTCTAAAAATTAAAAATCGTCAAGCTTACCTTCTTTGGGCTCGTTAAAATTACATCGAAGGAAGTTATCATTGTGTCTTTTTAATCACATTTGCATTCCCGTGTCTTTGGCCTAATGCTGGCTCCATGTTTCCCTCAACTGAACCATCTGAAGCATGCCTTATACAAAATCCTTGTAGCACTTTGCCTCTGTGTCTCGACACCTTGACCAATGGAGGGATTTTCCCAAGTGTCCTTTTCCTACATATGTCTCCTTTCTCTGAGCATTAGTGTGTTCCTTGTGCTTAGAACTAGTATGTTTGCGACACTCGTCCCCCCTTTGTAATGTAGCATTCTTTTATTCTTTTTCAAGCTTCCTAGAAATTATTGAAAAACATAAAAAAATCAAATATAGCCCAAAAATATGAAGGGAAAAGTATTTTATTTTTGGCAGCACATGAGTCGCCCTTGGACAAAGAACATCCTTCCATTTGTTTGTCAAGATCTGGGATTTAATATGACCTTAGGAAGTTTTTCTTGCTACATAGAGTTGTGTCCTCGTCCATTTGTTTTTTCTTCCAAACATATGGAGAGTTTGTGTTGCCTCCTGCATCGTGAACTTATGTCAATACCATGCTTCCCGAGTCTCATCAGTTATCGTGCTAATGTCCAAGGGATTTTTTTACCAAGCTTGAGACGACCCTTCTAAAGTTTGTCTCTTGACCTCATGCCTGACCATCCCAAAAATCCCAATCAAGTCTTTGCTTGAAATCAATGAATCCCTCAGCCTGATCATCGATATCCTCTAGTCTGTTCCTGACGAGCCATCGAAGACCTCTGGGTAGTGAAGTTGTACACTCATATTACACTCCTACTCGAGTTATGGATATTTTGAAGTTCTTGCTTGAGCTATGAAGGCCTCATCTCTAGCCATCAAGCATCATTATCTTCTTGAAGATGGATACTATACATGTATATATTTTTTATTTTGAGATGTAGATCCACTGTGTATTGCTCACGACTACACTTTATATAGTTATATGACATGGATCTGCAGTGTATTTGATTGGCAGCCATGATTTTATTTCATTGTGAGCATGGGTATTCCCACCTCGGTGAGACAATTGTTATTTTGAAGATGGCACCTCCCAAACTCTAGTCCATGGGCTCACTCGCTTCATACATTGGTGAAGATTGGTAATGTATTTCAACCATCATATGCTCTTCTAACCTCGCACATTAGGGGGCATCTGTTGTAACCCTAATTTGAACTAGACATGCATACCTGGCATTAGGCCATCTCACTTGCCGTTTTTTCCAAGCCACCCTTGAACAACCCTTCTAAAAACCATCCTTTTGAATATGTATGTGCCCTATATATTGTTTCCCACGTTTATACGCTAGCTAACCCATTACAACCTGCGTATACTTGTTGAATTGGTGTTAATCACCTCCTTCGGGACTCATGACATGGTCTAACAGCCTCCCGTGGATCCATTAACTCTGGCGGTGGTGATTTTACTAATCAACCCGTGGGTTTTGGTCTAAAGGAAACCGATCTACTTTAAACTGGTATCAAAGCGAAAGGTTACGGGTTCGATTTCGCTCGATTGGTGTCGAGTATCTCTGTTGGTGCTGAGATCCCTCAGTTGGTGTTGAGGGGGAGATTGTTGAATTGGTGTTCATCACCTCCTTCGGGACTCGCGACATGGTCTAAAATCCTCCTGTGGATCCATTAACTCTGGCGGTGGTGAGTTTACTAATCAACCCGCAGGTTTTGTTCTAACGGCAACCGTTCTACTTTAAACTGGCAAATGTTTAGCAAGTAGCGTATGCTTGTCATTGATGGCAAGTACAATAGTGAAGATGGCAGGATAAGAAGGATAAAATCCCTTGGGGATTCGGAAGTGAAAGCTCAGGAGGAACAACGTCGAGGAGAACGTGCACAACAAAGCTCAAGATACACGAGTTCACAGAGGAGAAGGAAGACAAAGACCGAGAGCCGTTGGATCTCATTCAGAAATCCCATCAGTCGTCAGATTGGACAGGAGCAACACGAGGTTTACCATCGGGAAAAGCCAAGGTGAAATCCTGAAAGGAGGGTTGACTCATCAGGGTTTCACATATCGGGAATCATGTGAGCCAATGCATTGTGGCATTGAAAATCTTGAAACCCCGACGAATAGTAAGACTGCGGTCATGGGGATAATGGTCATATGGGTCAGGAGCCTAGCCAGGAGAGCTAGTGCATAAAGAGTGCATCGGGATTCGAGGGATCGCGAATCCTGAGGACATACATGTTTCGACATTGGAATGTCCAAAACCCTGATGAGAAGGTTTGGCTGCGGTCATATAGGGGGAGGTCACGTGGACCATGAGCTCAGCCGGAGGGCTCACAAATCCCGGAAGCAGGAGGACCGTCCATCTCAGGGGATGATGTGGACCATTGATCCGAGTCCCTATCAGAGTTTCGAGGATTGAGTGTTGAAGTTGTCAAAGAACATTGACATCAGGAATCACGATATCGCAATATGAAAAATCGCGATGAAATCTGAGCCGTCAGATCAATATTTAATCTGGACCGTTGATTTTCTTCATTGAGTATCAGGGATCGGGACTTTGAAGTGACAAAAACACTTGACAACAAGAATGCCAAAATCGCGATATGCGATATGGCGATTCAATCACAGCCATTGAATCAATAATGTATCTGGACCATTGATCCAAATCCTTATCGGAGTTTCGCGGATCATGACATCAAGAGGAATAGAAAAGAAGCCGTCAAGAATGTCGAAATCGCGAAATCACGATTCAATTGTAGCCGTTGAATCAAGACCATATCTAGACCATGGAATCATAGGACATGTGGCAAGTGATCAAAATTTCGCTGACTTGGGGTCAACGGAGCACAGTGTCTAAAATCACGAAATGAGAAATCGCGAAAGCGCTTTTTTGCATAGGCACTTGGTTATGACCATAGTCATATTGGGGAAGGAGATAGTGCAAAAAAATATTGTATCGGAACTTTGGAGATCTCAAAATAAAGTGTCAAGACACTCAGCACAGAATTGCAGAATGTCAAAATGCCGAAATAAATGCAAGATCCCATGGATTCAATCCAACGGTGCAGATGAATTTGAACAAGATTGGAGGGCAACTGTAGCACGATACAGTGTAACTGCCAGAAACCGTTGATGGGTTCTGCCAGAGGACTCGAAGACACTATGGGATGACTGGCAGAGGAGGTGAAGAGTCTTTGAGAGGGATGAAGATGTTCGTGGAGGCGATTGACAACTGATGAGCATTGAGGCCTGTAACTGAAATAGAGAAGGTGAGTTCGACTGTCACAGAGTTCGACTGTCACAGAGAAGACGAAGAGTCTCAAACTGCCAGAGAGGCTGAGGAATCTTAGTATAACGTACAATGATGCTGGATATGCGGGGCGAACCATGAGAGAAGTGGAAGAGTCACAATGATGATCAGACAGAGCAATCGAGAGGTGGAGGATAACGACGTGGAGTCAGCATGCAAAGGCATTGCGAACATTTCATGCACAAGGTGCACATAATCTATAAATAAACGGTACAGAGAAGAGATGGGGTTGTTGTTGCTGTAGGAGTTTGTTGTGGTTGTTGTTGGTGAAGGTGATTCATGTGTGAAGAAGGAGGAGAGTGCATCAGCTGATTAGTACAGAAGAGGAACTGTGCAGTGAATGGACATGGCGCACAGAGCATAAAAAGTTGAAGAACAAGACATCGCAAGGGATGTGAGTAGAAAGGCAATGAGGCAAACAGAGCAACAAAATGCAACAGAACAATGATAAGTCTAGTAAGCCATTGTTGGACATCATATCACTGTAATAATTTTCAATAGCAAATATTTATATTTCAGGGTGGTTGGGAGGAGCTAGGGAGGACTGGTGTCCTCAAAGGTTCAGGTGGGTGCTTGAACACAGGGAGTTGGTGCTTCCTTCTAGTTGGTGCTAGAGAAACCAGGGAGTTGGTTCTTCCTTCTAGTTGGTGCTAGAGAAACCAGGGAGTTGGTGCTTCCTTCTAGTGGGTGCTAGAGAAAACAGAGAGTTGGTGCTCTCAGTAAGTTGCAGCTTGCAAAACTGAGGTTGTAGCCTCATTATGAGTTGGTGCTCATATGTATGATAGTGTAAATATTGTAACCATTACTTATCATATAAAGAAAAATAGGTTTTTACCCTGCATGGGTTTCCTCAGGAAATATCTGTCTTTGTGTTTCTCACATATGTGAATGATGCTGAAAGTACCATTGTTTATTTCCATACATTATTGTGATCATCATTTAGTGTCTCTACAAAGAGTTTAAAAGAA
>ML778136.1:395018-457224 GCA_009831015.1 Picea engelmannii | reverse complement strand
TATTTAAACATGTCATCATACTGATTAACAACTTCAAATAGATTGGATTTTAACTTTGCATCACAACCTTGAAATGCTTCGTTCTCAACATCATTTTTAGGTTTGATCATTAAGAGAACAAAATTCTTACTAGCATTAACTAAACTCTTCATTTGTCCCGCATTTATGATTGATAAATTCACGTTCTTAGTGTGGGCTCTAACAATGTACTCAACCCCATATTTAAACAAATGATACTTATTTTCATGATGATAGAAAATAGATTTTCTATCATACAAATATGGGCTTCCCAACACAATACCACAAATATCCAATGGAATAAAATCAAGCTCTACCTCATCAACGAAATTTGTAGTGATAGCAAACCTAAGTTTACACCTTATTGTTACTTGTAACTTAGCATTGTCACATATCCAACCAAGAGGGTATGGCTTAGGATGTGGAATTGTTTCCAACTTAAGTTTCTTAACAGTTTCTTCAAAAATAAGGTTTGCTTGAGATCGAGAATCAAATAAAGTGTCTATCTTAGTATGCTTTGAAACAACCCTTATATGAAAAAGTTCAATTCTCATTTTCTCTTGTTGAGTTACATTGACATTAGTATTACTTGAAGAGCTAGTACTTGCAACAGAACCATTAACTTGGTAACCCATGGATGTGATCTTCGTTTCATCACCCGAATCCAAACCTAAATCATGTTGAACAGTCGCAACAGTCTTTGACTTCCCTTTGTTGTTGTTGCCAAAATTTTTGGGTCTTCTTTCAGGATGAAGCTTCCAACAATGGTCTTCATCATGGCCATCTTTTGAACAATGTTTACGTGTGAACTTTTCTCCCTCTTTCTTCACAACAACATTCTTCCTGCCACTGCCCTTGAACTTCTTCTTTCCCTTGTCTCCATGTCTGAATGTCTTCTTGTTACCCTCATGAATATCATTCCTTCCTCTTGCTTCCAAATGAGTATCATGTACACACAATTCATCTAGATTCGAAGGATTAAACATGAGTATAGTATGTCTCAAATAACTATGTAAAGCTCCAATATATTTGAGCAAAGTTTCCTGAGAAGAAAAATCTACTCCCAACACCAAAGCTCTTCTCCTAAATTTCTGAGTAAAGCTTTGTACATTCTGTCCTTTAGCTTGTCTAAAATTCTTCCATTCCATAGTTGCCTTTTGTTTATATGCTAATGGATAATTTTTTTTTTTAATTGCAATAATGAAATCATTCCAAGAAAGAAAAATTTTACCATGCTTTTTCATTTCCTCCTGAGTCTTGGATTCCCACCAAATAAGTGTTGCACTATCCAATATTAACGAAGCAAGCTGAATTTTGGTTTCATCATCTTGATTTTTTTGTATTCTACAATATACTTCAATTTGACGTATCCAATTATCTAACTTCTCAGCATTAACTTCTCCATTGTATATTGGCAATTAAAATTTTATATCAAGCTTTAATGAAGGAATTTGTGAAGGAGTTTTACCATGCCCCTTTGGAGAATTCAGAAGAGGTCTCGAACTGGTAGAAGAAGAAGAAGAAGAAGATGATGGAGGAGAGGGTGGTGGAGAAGCAGCATTCCCTCCATTTCTGTATGGAGTTTTGTCACCACTGCCTCCCTTATGCATTGAAGGGTTGGAGCCTTCACCCTACGACAATATGTTCCTTTCCATCAAGATCTTCATCATATCTCTCAACTCTATGACAACCTTTCTGATATCTTCATCTTCTACCGGAACACGTTCATGACTTTCTGCATGAGCCATGCTTGGTGAATGCCTCCCTGAAACTTGCGGTGATGGTATATTCTTCCTCCGTGTCAGATGAGAACTTGGCTCCACAAGTTGACCTTCTCCTCTTGTGAGTTTCAACCTTGTGAGCATCAGAAAAAAAACTTGCAAACAATCAAGTCTTCAAAAACCAGTGCTCTGATACCAACTTGATCTAAAATTGAAGAAGACTTGAAATACTTGAAATTATTGAAATGTAAATGTTATGTGTTTAAAGAAAATGGATCAGTTTTCAACACATAGATTAAGGGATTACTCATGCAAAATACACATAGACAACAACATAATCAATGAACATAAGCACATAAACACAACAATTGATAAAGGAGTTCACCCCTCTCTTAGTCCAGCTTCCAATGGATCATTATTATTAATTGCTCAAAAGTTCTCAAAAACATGTCTTACAATGCTCAAACTGACAAACCGACTACTCCAATGGCTTCAAAGTGTCCAAAAACCCCTATCTGGGCTCTTTCGACACCTCAATCAGTCGAAAAACGAAGAAGTTAGGTCTCCTGGAAGTCTCCCCCTTCAAACTTGTTGTCTCTGCATCTACAAAACGCACCCTTGTCAAATGAACCTAGCACACACGCAATATAAAGCGTGAAAACCCATCACCGGGTGCAATCGCGCCAATGGTGCAAACCATAGGACGGTTAAGGGCGCGTCAGCCCCTAACCGCCTAGCACTTGGGCGTATAAGGGTCATGGGACCGTGCGTATTGGAAAAAAGTGGTTAGAACCGTTACAACTGTTTAACTCCCCCCGCACTCCATACACGGTCACATGTAATAACCCATACAATCGCGGGCTTTTACACAATGCAAATATAAAGTTCCACGTGCCCATTCCATGGAGGATAGGGTCGTATGGCATATGTTATATACAAAACAAATGACCGCGGGCCGGGGCTAAGCCCCAACCCGACCCCCCACCAAATGGTCACATAACTTGAACTTAAATATATTTGAACTCATACATATGTTAAGTCACAACCGATGGTCCATTGGTCGGACAGTCTTTGTGAAAACTATGTGGAGGGGAGGTCCGGGGGTCGAACCCCACGTACTCCAATAATTTTACATAACAATCATAAACCAATAAACGGGTGCCACGTGGCATCCCATGATTGGGCCACGTGGCACCTTACCATTGACCAACAAAATTCCACGTGTTGCGATATCATTCGACCATGCCTGCCAATCAAACTTTGCCACATCATCAGATTCCACATCATCGTATGGTCTGTATGACCCTGCCACGTCAGCCTGTACGGACTGTACGGACTGTACAGTCAGCATCAAATTTTTTTGCCTATTTGACTTAATGAACAGATTGAAATATCTCTCGCTCCCAACATCCATTTGAGACGAAACGAGTTGCGTTGGGTTCCCAACGATGAGGCCTACGCTCTCGTCCGGTTTGAAGCGATTTCGAACACTTTGAATTTTTGAGCAAAATTTGTTCCCCTGATCATGCAACTTGACTTGCTGCCATGTATTCTGCTTCCACTGAAATAAGTGCCATAGATCTCTGTTTCCTGCTGTACCAAGAAAAAACTGTAGATCCGATACTAAATATCCCTCCTGATGTGCTCTTTCTATCCGTTGGGCTACCCGCCCAATCTGCATCCGTGAAGCCATGCAACTTGACCTCATCCGTCTATCTGTACCATAATCCATACTCAGATGTTCCCTTCAGATATCTCAGGACATGTTTACTCGCCTTCCAAAAGAGTTTGGTAGGCTTAACCATCGCTTGACTTAGTTGGTTAACCGCGTAGCAAATGTTCAGTCTCGTGTTCACTAAATACATTAGCGAACCACTAACTGTCGATAAATAGTAGCTTCCACTACCTCTCCAGAAGTAGCATCCTCTTTCCCCCAGTTTCCTGGAAGAGGAGTATCCATGGGTTTGCAACCCTCCATGTGAAACTTACCCAGTATCTCTCTTGTATACTTTCCTTGAGACACAAAAAGTTCACCATCTCGCTGTCATATTTCCAATCTAAGGAAATAATGAAGAAGGCCCAAATCCTTAATCTCAAACTCCTTTGCAAGGTCATCCTTGCATGAGTTTATTAGCTGCTCATCACCAGTCAATATTAAATCATCAACATAAAGCACAATGATTAAAATCTTACCCTCCACCACAATTTGGTATAGGTTTGCATCTGCTTCACTTTTGGTGAAGCCCAATCCGACGAAATAACTGTCTATCTGAGTGTACCAAGCACGGGGTGCTTGCTTCAGCCCATACAGTTCTCTCTTGAGTTTGCACACATGTGACTCTCTCTCAAAGGTCTCAAAACCTTCTGGCTATTCAATGTACACTTCTTCCTCAATGATCCCGTTGAGGAACGCAACTTTTACATCCATATGATGAATTCGCCAGCCCATCTGCGCTGAGAGTGCAAGGATGGATCTTATGGAAGAGTACCTTGTGATAGGTGCAAAGGTCTCACCATAATCTATCCCCTCGATCTGTGAGAATCCTCAGGCCACAAACCCGGCCTTGTATTTCTCCACACTCCCATCAGCAGCTTGCTTTACCTTGTAGATCCATCTCGAACCTACCACTGATTTGTCGACTGGTCTTGGGACAATTTCCCATACACTGTTTTTGACAATGGAGTCATACTCTACCATAGCATCAACCCAAGTGGGGTCCTGCACTGCTTCCTAAAAGGAAGATGGTTCAATCACAATACACTTACTCATGAGAGCCATGTATCCATCAAATAGATCAGGAGATTGTCTCTGTCTGCATTGTGAAATAGGGGCTCCTATATTCTGTGCAACATCTAGTCTCAATCTATCAGCTTCCATGGTGTGCTTTCTACCATTTCTGATGGATGGATTTTCTTGAGTGGTTTCCTCCACTCCATGAACCTCCTCATGTGGCTGATCCACATCTTGAGACTCATCCTTGGTAACCAATAGTTCCTCTTCTGCATGTAAGTCTAGCTCCCTCTCAAGTGACAATCACATGGCTTTCCCCTCATCGAATTTTATATCCCGTCGCATAACAGTCATCTTAATGTTCAGAAAATACACACGATAATTATGGGGTGTTTCTGTGTACCCTACAAATATCCCAACTTCAGCAGTCAGTTCCAACTTCTTCCTGGCATCCTTGGTCACATGCACATAAACAGATGAGCCAAAATTTTTAAAATGAGAAACATCAAGTTTATTACCAGTAAAAGCTTCTTCAGGTGTACTCATGCCAAGTACTCTATGAGGACAATGGTTCTACACATAAACCATAGTATTGAATGCTTCTGTGCAGAAATGCATTGGTAGACCCTGATCATGCAACATCGCTCGTGTTGCACCAATGATCGTTCTGTTCTTTCTCTCCACAACCCCATTTTGCTGTGGGTTATGAGGCGCTATGAGTTCTCTTTGAATTCCTTCTCTGTTGCAGAAGTATTTGAATTCATTAGAGATATATTCTCCACCATTATCACTCCTTAGAACCTTCACTTGCTTCCCCGACTCTTTCTCCACCAATGCTTTAAACTCACAGAACTTTGAGAATGTTTGATCCTTCTTTTGCATGAAGAATATCCAGCATTTACGAGAAAATTCATCAACAAAAATAACATAATACCTATGTTTTTCTATTGAAGCAATCGAGAATGGTCCACACACATCCATGTGAATTCTCTCTAGGATCATTGAAGCACGGTTCTCCTTTTCATGAAAAGTGGACTTTGCATACTTCCCCAGGGTGCACCCCTTGCATTGATCTAACTGAGCAAGTGGTCCCCTTGGAAGTCCAGTATATATTTGTTGCATGTTCTTCAAGGCTCCATGATGAATATGGCCCAATCTCCTGTGCCATAATTCTCCCTCATACCGGCTCACCACCTTTTCTGCCTTGCCTATCATGGCACCGTATCCATCTACCTCCATCATGTAGAGATTCTTAACTCGAATCCCTATCTTCTTAACTTGACCTGTTGCTTTATGTCATAGGTAGGCTTTGCCACTGCTAAAAATAACATCATAGCCTCTGTCCTCCAACATTGCGACTGAGACCAAGTTTTTCTTCAGACCTGGAACATGCATAACATTTTTCAATTGAAATGGTTTACCTGACTCCCTATTAAAGGTAATGGTACCAATACCAGTTGCACTGTATCGTCCATCATTGCCCATCTCTATATGAATTCTGAGATCTTTCTCCTCCAAGTCAATGAAAGACTCTTTATCTCCCGTCATGTGGAATGAAGCACCACTATCCAAATACCACACTGATCCTGATGCACTTGAAGCCATGCATGTGATCAAAGTGAAGTCAAGCTCAAATTGTGAGACAAGAGCCTCACCAGTTGCAGATCCAACAACCGTCTTGTTCTTCTTCTTATGTGGACATTTAGTAGCGAGATGCCCATGTTCGTGATAGTGAAAACACTTCACTTTGGACAAATCCATCTTCTTGACTTTAGACTTGGATTTTGATTGGAATTTCGTCCCTTTCCCTTTCCTTGCCTTGGCAGTCAAAGAACAATCCTCTTCATCATCACGCTTTGATGAAGATCCATCTTTGGTGTTCCGCCTGAACTCCTCTTGCACTAGATCCAACCATAGTCGTTCCCAATCTGGAAATTTTTCCCTTCCATTGATAGAGTCTTGATAACTGTGCCAACTCTTAGGAATCCCTAGGAGTGCCAAGCTCACCAAATCATCAGAAGCGACTGCTATTCCCACACTTCCAATCTCATCCTAACATTGGACAAACTTTGTGAGATATTTTGGAATGGTGTCACCTTTATCCATCTTGATCTTCCTAAGTTTATCTTTGAGCGCCAATTTCGTATGGTCGCTACTGTTTTGGAACATATCTATCAAAACCTTCCACATTGCATATGGTGTGGTTTTCCCATGGAGACTTGAGAGAATGTGGTCTCGTACTCCCTCCAATAGAATCCTCCTCGCCTTTGCCACTTTCTTTTGCCATGCATCAAGATTTGTAGTGTCTGTCGCATCTGGCTTAGGAACATTTACGTCAATGTAACCCTTCAAGCCATTGTCTTTAAGCACTGCTTCCATCTCGTCCTTCCAAGCAATGTAGTTTGAGTTTCCCTCGAGTGCATACTGCAACCTCAAGCCATTCAAAGACATTTTTGATCTTGAATCAAGTGTCGCACCAAGAAAAGCTTGCAAATTCGAATGTTATCCAACCCAAAACTCAACTCCTTCACTTTCCTCTTGCCCTGGGAGGTTCGCACCCCACCTGAGAGCAACCTGAGGGAAGTTTGCACCCTACCTATGTGTAGCCTGCAAACTTGCTTGGGATGTTCGGACCCTGCTCCACTGTAGCATGCGAGAATGCTCAAGAAGTTTGCACCCTGCTCCACTGTTAGGGTGAGGGAAGTTTTCACCCTGCTCCACTATAGCCTGCGAGAATGCCAATGAAGTTAGCACCCTGCCTTTGTCTAGGGTGCGAGAATTTTTGTTTCTGAAAACACTGAAAGTTTTCAGTACTAGGATTCACACCCTGCTAGAGACGGGACCTGTGAGAACATGATTTTGTTCGCACCTCACTTCTGTAGCTCTGTGACCTCCGTGGCTCTGATACCATGTAGAATTTTTGATACAAATTAATGTATTCCTGCGATTGTCCTGATCTAATAATTTCCTCCACTTGTTAAATACATAATCGCTTCTACTATTATTCTTGTGGAAGCAATTAAACCACAATCACAACCAAAATGCACAAAGTGAAATATCAATAACACACAACACATTACTTTTACCGGGAATTGTAAAGCTAAAAACCCCACTATCATATATTATGTATATCATGAATCATGAAACAATCTCATACAAACCTCTAATCCAAGAGCTCTCAGTATAATACAATCGTCTCAAACTGTCATACACAAATCAACAAATACATGCGCCAATTCTTGTGTCCAGACAACCTGCCTCCTCTGCACAAACTATGCAATTTAAATTCTCATAATCGAATCTTGATATTACAAATTGCCTTCTTTTCACATGCTCATAAGCATATCCAATGCATGTGTGAACAAATCACAACTGATAGCCAACTGTCCCTTTCACCTATTATCTCAACTGGATATCCAATGGATTTGCATGCATGTAGTTAACCATGACGAATCTTTAGTTGCATGTGAGTTAACTGATTGTGAATTAATGAATAATTAATTCACTGAATTCTCACTAGTGCATGTTTAGTTACAACTAGTACAACTGATCTTAACTCACTTAACTACACTTATAATTATGTTACAAATCCAACTCACTCAGTTATGAATGAAATAATAGATTAATATTTATTGTCTAATTTAATTAAGGGAAAAGTAAATTAGACACATGTTTCTTATTGACTTTTCAACACTCCCTCTCAACAAGAAAGGGATTATCCTTCACCCCAATCCTATCTCTATGATATTCAAATTTTCTCTTGGTGAGGGTGTTTGTCAGAATGTCTGCATCCTTATCTTCAGTATTAATGTATTGAAGCAACATGATCTTCCACTTCACACAATCTCTGAGATGATGATACCGGATATCTATATGCTTATAAATGTCTGGTCTCTTGTTCACTAAATACATTAGTGAACCCACTAACTGTCGATAGACAGTAGCATCCACTACCTCTCCAGAAGTAGCATCCTCTTTCCTCCAGTTCCCTGGAAGAGGAGCATCCATGGGTTTGATGCCCTCCATGTGAAACTTACCTAATATCTCTCTTGTATACTTTCCTTGAGACACAAAAAGTTCCCCATCTCGTTGCCATATTTCCAATCCAAGGAAATAATGAAGAAGGCCCAAATCTTTCAACTCAAACTCCTTTGCAAGGTCATCCTTGCATGAGTTTATCAGCTGCTCATCACCAGTCAATATTAAATCATCAACATAAAGCAAAATGATTAAAATCTTACCCTCCACGACAATTTGGTATAGGTTTGCATCTACTTCAGTTTTGGTGAAGCCCAATACGGTGAAATAACTGTCTATCCGAGTGTACCAAGCATGGGGTGCTTTCTTCAGCCCATACAATGCTCTCTTGAGTCTGCAAACATGAGACTCTCTGTCAAAGGTCTCAAAACCTTCTGGCTGTTCAATGTACACTTCTTCCTCAATGATCTCGTTGAGGAACACAGTTTTTACATCCATCTGATGAAGGCACCAACCCATTTGCGCTAAGAGTGCAAGGATGGATCTTATGGAAGAGTACCTTGTGACAAGTGCAAAGGTCTCACCATAATCTATCCCCTCGATCTGTGAGAAGCCCCATGCCATAAACCTGGCCTTTTATTTCTCCACACTCCCATCAACAACCTGCTTTACCTTGTAGATCCATCTCGAGTCTACCATTGATTTGTCGACCGGTCTTGGGACAATTTCCCATACACTGTTTTTGACAGTGGAGTCATACTCTTCTAGCATAGCATCAACCCAAGTGGGGTCCTGCACTACTTCCTGAAAGGAAGATGGTTCAGTCACAATACATTTTCTCATGAGAGCCATGTATCCAACAAATCGATCAGGAGACTTTCTCTGTCTATGCTGTGAAATAAGGGCTCCTATATTCTGTGCAACACCTAGTCTCAATCTATCATCTTCCATGGTGTGATTTCTACCATTTCTGATGGATGGCTCTGCTTGAGTGGTTTCCTCCACTCCATGAACCTCCTCATGTGGCTGATCCACATCTTGAGACTCATCCTTGGGAACCAACAATTCCTCTTCTGCATGTAAGTCTAGCTCCCTCTCAAGCGATAACCGAATGGCTTTCCCCTCATCAAATTTTATATCCCGTCACATAACAGTCATCTTAATGTTCGGGAAATACACATGATAATTATGGGTTGTTTCTATGTACCCCAAAAATATCCCAACTTCAGCAGTCGGTTCCAGTTTCTTCCTAGCATCCTTGGTCACATGTACATAAACAGATGAGCCAAAAATTTAAAAATGAGAAACATCAGGTTTATTACCAGTAAAATATTCTTCAGGTGCACTCATGCCAAGTACTCTATGAGGACAATGGTTCTGCACATAAACCACAATATTGCATGCTTCTGCCCACAAATGCATTGGTAGGCCCTGATCATGCAACATCGCTCGTGCTGCACCCACGATCGTTCCATTCTTTCTCTCTACAACCCCATTTTGTTGTGGGTTATGAGGCGCTATGAGTTCTCTTCGAATTCCCTCTTTGCTGCAGAAGTCTTTGAATTCATTAGAGATATATTCTCCACCATTTTTTCTCCTTAGAGCCTTCACTTGCTTCCCCGACTCTTTCTCCACCAATGCTTTAAACTCACAGAACTTTAGGAATGTTTGATCCTTCTTCTGCATGAAGAATATCCAACATTTACGAGAAAATTAATAAAAAAAAATAACATAATACCTGTGTTTTGCTGTTGAAGAAACCGATAATGGTCCACACACATCCGTGTGAATTCTCTCCAGGATCACCGAAGCACGGTTCTCCTTTTCATGAAAGGTGGACTTTACATGCTTCCCTAGGGTGCACCCCTTGCATTGATCTGACTGAGCAAGTGTTCCCCTTGGAAGTCCAGTAGATATTTGTTGCATGATATTCAAGTCTCCATGATGAACATGGCCCAATCTCATGTGCCATAATTCACCCTCATCTCGGCTCACCACTTTTTTTTCCTTGCCTATTATGGCATTGTAGCCATCTACCTCCAGCATGTAGAGATTCTTAACTTGAATCCCTATCTTCTTGACTTGACCTATTGCTTTATGTCGTAGGTAGGCTTTACCACTGCTAAAAACAACATCATAGCCTCTGTCCTCCAACATTGTGACTGAGACCAAGTTTTTCTTCAGACCTGGAACATGCATAAAATTTTTCAATTGAAATGGTTTACCTGACTCCATATGAAAGGTAATGGTACCAATACCAGTTTCACTATATCGTCCATCATCGCCCATCTCTATATGAATTCTATGATCTTTCTCCTCTAAGTCAATGAAAGACTCTTTATCTCTCTTCATGTGGAATGAAGCGCCACTATCCAAATACCACACCAATACCGATGCACTTGAAGCCATGCATGCGATCAAAGAGAAGTCAAGCTCAAATTGTGAGACAAGAGCCTCACCAGTTGTAGATCCAACAACCGTCTTGTTCTTCTTCTTCTGCGGACAGTTAGTAGCGATATGCCCATGTTCGTGACAGTGAAAATACTTCACTTTGGACAAATCTAGCTTCTTGACTTTAGACTCGGATTTTGATTGGAATTTCTTCCCTTTCCCTTTCCTTGCCTTGGCAGTCAAAGCACAATCCTCTTCATCATCACGCTTTGATGAAGATTCATCTCTGGTGTTCCGCCTGAACTCCTCTTGCACTAGATTTGACCATAGTCGTTCCCAATCCGACAAATTTTCCCTTCCATTGACAGATTCTTGATAACTGTGCCAACTCTTAGGAATCCCTAGGAGCGCCAAGCTCACCAAATCATCAACAACGACTGTTATTCCCACACTTCCAAGCTCATCCTGACATTGGACAAACTTTGTGAGATATTTTGGAATGGTGTCACCTTTCTCCATCTTGATCTTCCTGAGTTTATCTTTGAGCGCCAATTTCCTATGGTCACTACTGTTTTGGAACAGATCTGTCAAAACCTTCCACATTGCATATGGTGTGGTTTTCCCATGGAGACTTGAGACAATGTGGTNTCGTACTCCCTCCAACAGAATCCTCCTCACCTTTGCCACTTTCTTTTTCCATGCATCAAGATTTGCAGTGTCTATCACATCTGGCTTAGGAACATCTGCGTCAATGTAACCCTTCAAGACATTGTCTTCGAGCACTACTTCCATCTTGTCCTTCCAAGAAATGTAGTTCGAGCTGCCCTCGAGTGCATACTCCAATCTCAAGCCATTGAAAGACATTTTCGATCTTGAATCAAGTGTCACACCAAGACAATATTGCAAATTCGAATGTTATCCAACCCAAAACTCAACTCATGCTCTTTCCTCTTTCCCTGGGAGGTTCGCACCCCACCTGAGAGAAACCTGAGGGAAGTTCGCACCCTGCCTATGTGTAGCCTGCGAACTTGCCTGGGATGTTCGCACCCTGCTCCACTGTAACCTGCGAGAATGCCAATGAAGTCACACCCTGCCTTTGTCTAGGGTGCGAGAATTTCTGTTCCTGAAAACACCAGAAGTTTTCAGTACTAGGATTCACACCCTGCTAGAGACGGGACCTGCGAGAACATGATTTTCTTTGCACCTCACTTCCGTAGCTCCGTGACCTCCGTGGCTCTGATACCATGTAGAAATTTCGATACAAATTAATGTATTCCTACGATTCTCCTGATCTAACAATTTCCTCCACTTGTTAAATAAAGAATCACTTCTACTATTATTCTTGTGGAAGAAATTAAACCACGATCACAACCACAATGCACAAAGTGAAATATCAATAACACACAACACATAAGTTTTACTGGGAAAGCGTAAAGCTAAAAGCCCCACTATCATATATTATGTATATCATGAATCATGAAACAATCTCATACAAAACTCTAATCCAAGAGCTCTCAGTACAATACAATCGTCTCACACTGTCATACACAAATTAGCAAATACATGCACCAATTCTTGTGTCCAGACAACCTGCCTCCTCTGCAGAAACTCTGCAATCCAAATTCTCACAATCAAATCTCGATATTTCAAATTGCCTTGTTTGCACATGATCATAAGCATATCCAATGAATGTGTGAACAAATCACAACTGATAGCCAACTGTCCCTTTCACATGTTATCTCAACTGGATCTCCAATGGATTTGCATGCATGTAGTTAACCGTGACGAATCTTCAGTTGCATGTGAGTTAACTGATTGTGAATTAATGAATAATTAATTCACTGAACTCTCACTAGTGCATGTTTAGTTACAACTAGTATAACTGATCTTAACTCACTTAACTACACTTATAATTTTGTTACAAATCCAGCTCACTCAATTATGAATGAAGTAATAGATTAATATTTATTGTTTAATTTAATTAAGGGAAAAGTAAATTAGACACATGTTTCTTGTTGACTTTTCAACAATAATTGATGTACATGGAGACTCTAATCTACTTATCAATAAAATCAAAGGAATATACCAATAAAAACAACCCAGACTGGGATCTTATAGGAACTTAGTAGTAGACATCCTTGAGAAATTTCCATAGTATAATCTTTCAGCGATTCCAAGAGAACAGAATCAGATTGTTGATGCCTTGGCCACTTTTTCAACAGTTTTCAAAGTTCCAATCTTCCGTGACAAAAAATACAAGGTTTAGATCAAGCACATTCCAACATTACCATATAATATTAAGTATTGGCAAGTTTTTGAAGATGACAAATAGATAGAGAGCTTCCTCAAGATGGAGAATGAATTTGAGAATTTGAACATTGATGAAGAATACTATGATGAAGAGGTAGATGCAGCTGCTTTCACCAAGGATGGGTACTTCGACAATCAAATTGCAGGTAGAGATGTAGTTCAACTAAAGAGAAACATTATTCCCAAGGGTTTGGTCCCATTGGAGAAACTCTTTATTAATAATGATGTGACTAGAAGTCCAAAAATTACAGTAAATGAAGGGGATGTGGAAGATTGCAATATTGGGACTTCGGAGGATCCAAAGATCATTAAGTTGTCTAGAACACTCAGCGCTTAAGTCAAGGAGAAATACATCAAATTAATGAAATATTTCCTTGATGTTTTTACCTAGAGCTATGATGATTTGAAAGTTTATGACACCAATATAATTCAACATGTTATTCCAATCAAAGAAGATCATAAACCTTTCAAACAAAAATTAAGAGGGATAAATCCTTTACTGCTGCCTTTGATTGAGAAACAAGTAAAGAAGCTATCTGAAGCCAAAATCATGGTTTCTCTGAGATTTTTTAAATGGGTGGAAAATCTGGTGCCAGTCAAAAAAAAGAGTGGAGAAATCAGGTTGTGTGTGGATTTCGGAAATTTGAACTAAGTATCTCTAAAGGACAAATACCCACTGCCTAAGATGGACCACATTTTACATAAAGTAGTGGTTTCTTAGAAAATGTCAATTTTATATGTCTTCTATGGATACAATCAGATTATGATGCACCCTGATGATCAGGAAAAGATGAAATTCACCACACCATGGGGGACATTCATGTATGCCAAGATGCCTTTTGGGATTATGAATGTAGGGGAAACATTTCAAAGAGCCATGGACATAGATTTTGTTGATGAAAAAGACAAATTCATTGTTATCTACCTTGATGATATCACTGTCTATTCTACCTCAGATGAGGAACACCTTAAGCATCTTAGAAGGGCGTTTCAGAAGTGTAGAAAGTTTGGAATCTCATTGAATCCTAAGAAGTCAAATTTCTCCATGGAAGAAGGAAAGTTGTTGGGACACATTATTTCAAAAGAAGGGATAAAGGTAGATCCCAGCTGAGTTGAGGGGATCTTAAAAATTGGCATACCGAGAAGTAAAAAGGAGGTATGATATTTTCTAGGAAAAGTAAACTTTCTGAGAAGGTTTATCCCTAATTTGGATGAAATCATAAAGTATATTACCAACATGCTCAAGAAAGGAAATGAAATAAAGTGGACCCTTGATGCCATAAATTCCTTTGAAGACATTAAAGTGGCATTAACCAAGGATCCAATATTGGCCAACCCAAACTTTGAAAAATACTTCATATTGTTCTCTTTTTCCTCATAGCACATGATTGTTGGTGTTTTACTACATAAAGATGAGCATAATTTTGAGAAGCCCGTAGCATATTACAACAAGACATTGGGGGATTCCCCTTTGAAATATGATATCATGGAGAAACAAGCATATGTGCTAGTCAAGGCCTTGAAAGAATTCAGAGTGTATATATTGCATTCCCATGTTATTGCTTATGTGACCAGTAGCTATGTGAAAGACATCTTGACCCAATTTGATCCTGAAGGAAAGAGGGGTAAATAGATAGCAGTGTTGTTAGAATATGACCTTGAGATCAAACCCACCTAATTAATAAATTGACAAGGGCTTGCGAAATTGATGGTGCAGACCAATTGTGAACTCCTAGGAATAAATTTCATTGCAGACCTGTCAGAAGGTGCAGAAGAAGAGAAAACTCCTCAAATATCTCAGAAATTTCTTGAATCCACGTGGTATGTAGATATCATCTATGTGATGAAAAAATTGTAGGCCCCTCCTAAATTTAGTAAAAAAAAATCCAGATTCCTGAAACTAAAGGCAACAAACTTTTGTATAGTAAATCAATCTCTATATTGGAAATATCTAGGGGGGATTTCATTGAGTTGTTTTCTAGAAGAACAAGCATAAAATACCATTAGAGAGTTCCATAAGGGTGACTATGGGGGTCACCATTATTGGAAAACAACTGTGCATAATATTTTGAGGGTTGGGTTCTATTGGCCCAACATTTTTTCCGATGTCTATAAAGAGGTTTCAAAATGACTTAAATGCCAATTTTTTTATAGGAAGGGAAAATTGCAGCCTCTGCCTTTGAAACCCATCTCTATGGAAGCTCCTTTTAGACAATGGGGCCTTTCTTTTATAGGGGAAATACATGCATAATCATCAACCCAACACAAGTGGATTTTGACAGAAACAAACTATTTCACTAAGTGGATTGAGGTAGTTCCCACCAGGCAGGCAACATATGTTGTCATCATCCATTTTTTAGAAGACAATATTTTGTCTAGGTTTGGATGCCCAATCAAGATCATAAAAGACAATGCAGAAGCTTTCAAGTCTAAGAAAATAGAGAATTTTTTCAGGTATTACAATATCACCCTTGACCATTCTATATCATACTACCCTCAAGGAAATGGGTTGGTTGAGTCCTCGAATAAAATATTAGTTAGAATCATCAAGAAAAAACTGTAAGAAAATAAAAAGGCCTAGAACAAAAAGCTCATCTATGTACTATGGGTTGATAGAATCACCCCAAAGAGATCTATAGCCACATCCCCTTTCTAGATCATTTATGGTATAGAGGCTATCTTTCGTACTGCATTGGGATTTCCAATGATGAGGCTGTTAGAGGAGAAGGATGCATAAATAGATGTCACTTGAAGAAGAAAGGATGAACTAATCAGTGTCCAATAGACCAGGGAAAAGGATTTCATTAATGCTCAGTTGCACCAAGAGAATATCAAAGAGGCTTTCGATAGACATACCAAGGTGGATGACTTCAAACTGGGAGAATTAGTATTAAAATGGGACGCCAAAAATGAAGAAAAGGGAAAGCACGAGAAGTTTGACCATCTATGGCTGGGACAGTTCAATATTGAAACATACCATGGAGGCAATGCCTACATACTACATGAGAGTAATGGAGACATCGTTGGAGGAGGGTTTGTGAATGGAAATTTCCTCAAACATTATATCGTTTGAACAATCATCATCCCTTCCATTCATTGTACACAATTGTTTTTGTGTTTTCTTTTCACATTAAGAGGTTGGAATAAAAACAACATAGTTGAAGCTCGAGGTGAAGGCCCTAAGCTATGCTAGGTCAATTTTGAGTTTTTGAATAAAGGTTGGTGGATTCAGACTACAGGAATAAATCACAACCCAATGATTAGGCACCCGGTCTACTATTCTTTTCTACCTCATAGGGAGGATAACATCCCTAGTTGGAGCCTATGTTATCACCATAATAGTTTTTAAATGGAATCCAAGTCTCATGATTTAGTGAGGGGATATATTGGTGTGTATATGAGAGATTTTGGAGGATAGGGTCACACTTAGCAGAGAAGGGATAAATATAGAGAAGGTGTGGAAGTTTATGGGGCCCTGTAGGACACAGATCTCAGACATCCCAGATCAATGGTCAAAAACCATATCTGGCACAGAACTTGAGAGAAAATTTTACTCATTTGAGAGTGGGCCGATAAAAATACCATGGTTTCATCTCACAACCATGTGGCGCCACCAAAGGCATATCGGGGAGAAAAGTGGTCTACCTCAAACTGTGTTGCCTCTCCCCTGATATCGAAGAGAGTATATAAAGGGAGCCCCCTCGATCATTATTTTATGATATTTCAAATCATTTGAACATTTGAAAATTGGCGCAAAAGCTTTGTTCAAACTGAAGCTCAACATTGAACCAGAATCATGCATTCTCCACTCATTCTCAGGTATTTTTCATCATGGCCATGAATCTTTCCATTTTATCCATAATAGAACAAGATCCTGCTTCGAAAAAATAATCCCTAATTGATAGAGACTCGGATATATTTGACACAGAAATAACCGTGCCACCCATCTCCGTATCCAGAGCCAATTTGTTAGATAATGTAGGGAGACAAATATCTTTCCTCAAAGAATTCCAGGCCTCCATATTCCCTTACATTGTCGAATTCACATTCCCTTTCCTAGATTTCATAAGTTGGTGTGCTAAGTAGTACTCGCAGGAAGAAAATGTCGTTTTAAATAGGCTAGGGTCAAAGGTCCTATGTAGAGTAGATATCCTGTCAATTCGACATGCCCTCGGTACACCAGAGTCTCCGCCCACAATGTATGAATCCTTCTAGGAAGAGAATCTAATTATAGTCTACAGAGAATGTCCCCCCGAGGTCAAAACCCTATTTTTGCAGACCATTGTTAAACCCGAACATCATTATGAGAGTCTGTCATTTCCTATGCATGTAAGTGTCATGGTTATTGAGGTCCAGTGGGCCTGCTCCATACTTAGTCATATTTTAGGTTTAGATAATGACAAATTTGTAGTAGAGGTCATGTTGGGTTTTCTGTTGACCTTTTTTCAGTTAGAGTCCAGTCCATCAGTCTGTAACAGTTTTGAAGAGTTCATAGTTGATAATGTACACAATGTTGGTTATGGAGCTTGATTATGTTCCTGATTCAAAGTTCTATTTTTTAAGCTATGTTTATACCCCATGAATACTTTACACCCAGAAGAATGTACACTCTTCCACACGAGGGAGTGTTGGGGGGTCTGGGGGCAAGAAGGCCCCTGAAGGAAAAATTGCCTTGTAAATGTATATTGTAATTTCATTGTAAATCTGAACATTTCATTATAAGGTCGCAGATCTAACAGTATAAATTATGTTAGGGTTTTTTTCCCTAGAAGGAAACCATCTTTTATGATGGAAATGTATTGCGGTTAGGTATGATAATGAATATTGTATTTTGAGAGAGGATACTGTGTGAGAAAGAAGAGGAAGTTACAATGGGTTTGTTGTAGGTTGTATCCCTTCATTTGTTGGATAATAATAAAGGAAGGACCTAGTAATTTCTCTTGTGGACGTAGCCCACACTGGGTGAACCACGTATATCTATGTCTCTATTTTATTGTGTATCTTTTGTGTTTTATTTTCACATTTTTATTTTATTTTATTGCTCCATGATCCTGTTTTGCTAACACACAAGTCGCTAGTGAACTTCCCATCACTGAGGCACTTCAGGTATTACACACACTTGATGAGAATGTTCCTAAAGACAAACAAGAAAGAGTTCCCTGAAGATGTATTCATCTTGTCTGAATGAAAAAGGATCACAATGCTCATTTTTATAAATAAGATCATGTCCAGAGTTTATAGCTTAATCTTCATCACCAACCTGTCAAGGGTTTTATAAGAAATGAAAATTTATTTGCAACCCAATCTAGAGAACAAAGTGGGAGATTGGGTGTTGTTCATGCACTCTACTTTAATTTGGGTATATGGTTATCAAGAGGCACCTTACCTTATACCCGTTTTCCTGATGCCCATAATCTTTTCCCTGCAGTTCATCAGGCAAAGAATCATTTCAGAAATAGAACATTTTCTGAAAATGCACAAAGCGTCTAACTTAAAGTTTCCTTTCATAATAAGACCTTTTGTGGTGAATACTAGATCATGGTTGCCTCAGGTCCAGGCCAAGCTCAAGGAGTTTGGATTTGCACAACTATAAGGAAGAAAATATGATCCACACCAGGTCATATCTAAAAAAAGACTGATGAGAAAAAAAGGACCTTATGAACATGAGTATGTTGAAGGTTTTGATAAACTGGAAAATCTGGAAAACTGCGCAGATATGGAAGCCATTTTGCAACCTGATTAGAAACAACAAATAGATTTAGGCCCGCAGCAAACCCAAACATAGAAAACTCCTCTAAGGATGATTATTAAATCTCCCAAGATGAGTGTTTATAGGAAAAGGAGTAGTTCAGAGGCCCTGGTAACCAGTGGTCAACAAAATGTTCTCAAGAAAATAAAAACCACACAACATCCACAGATAGTAAACCTGGAGGAAGAATAACATAACAAAAAAAAGAATATGGAAATGGTGGAGAGTGGGACCAAAAATGAAGAGGCTAGTATAAAAAGCATGCCACAAAGTGAAGGTAGCTCAAGGGATTTTAGCAGCAAGAAAAATGTCTTTGATAAGACAACTGGGGCAATCTACCAATCGAAAGAAGATTTAGCAAATCAATATGCTTAGAAAGGGAGCTTGGCCATGAGTGAAATAAGATATTTGATTCCCAAGGTAGAAAGGGTTTCTTGGCATAAGTCTTCCCTTTCCTCAACTAGGGATGTGGAAATAAAGACACTCAACATAGTAGTGGAAGCTGAGGATAAAGTGTCTGAAATTAAGATGCATTATGAAAATATCAGTGCCCCAGACAAGGTGAAATTTCACAGAAACACTAGTGACATGTTGTATTCATATTACCTGAGTCTGATTTTGAGGGTTGCAAGGCTGACAACTCATACACTCAATTTTGAAGGAAAATGGAGGCAAGAAAAAGAGTCCAGTAGAGCTTGGGAAACTCAGGTCAAAAGATTAGAATCTAAAGGACCTCAAGGGGTAAAATCTTCCCTGGATGAGAAAGAAAAGATGATTCAAAGCATGAAGAAGAGGCTAAATATGTCTTCCACAGAGCATCTACAAACAACATAGATGAATTATTTAGACAAAGAAAAAGAGACATTTCGACAGGAAGCACTGAATTACAAAGCCAAAGTATTGCAGCTGGAGAAGGAAAAGGAGAATTAGTCACAAGGAAAGGTAGGGGTATCGAACAGGGCTGCAACTATACCTAGTATAACAATAGATGATTCAAACACTAAAGATATTGTCCAGGTTATGTCCCAATTTAGCCTGAAGGAAGTAGAGATCAAAAGTCTTAAGGGAGATATAGAAAAGCTACAAAAAGAAATGAAAATAAAGAATGAGAATATGGCCCAGTTCCAAAAAGAAAATCAAGAGTTGCAACACATATTGGGAAAGTTGAAAACAAGGTTGAAAGGTAAAGGAATTTTGCAGGGAGCTAAACATGTAATCTAGGATTCTATTATTGCTGAAGAAGATAAGTTCAGGGTGTAAATGAATTTCATAGATGACAAAAATAGCATGGCTATCACCGCCTGAAATAGATGTATCGTTGTAAATGAGACACTGGAAAACAATCCTTTAGAGTGGGCCAAAAATCCTATAAATTTGTTGAATTTCATTCCCACTGCTGAACTTCATACCATTGGGGTCAAAGACAGGACTACACTGATCATTTGGGCTAGGAGGATCATTGCTAAGCACAACTTTCTCAAGCCAGCTCAGACCAAATCTGTACAGATGGATTAGAGTATACATAAATTCAAGGATACGTTTGAGCAATTATTTATCAAAGGACTCCCATCATTTTGGGATGGCAAAGGGAAATTATACGACCTAGAGAAATACAACTCCCTCCTCGCATAGTGAAGAATGGATCATTCCAAGTTTGAAGGCTTAGAGGGAAACTTGAAAGGACCAAGTTTGGTGGAATATTTGACCACGGACTTTGAGATCTTAAATCAGTTTAAGAAAGTGAAGATCGAGCTACCAACTATGACTTATGCTACTTTCATCGACTTAGAGATCCGGATAAAATAAATGCTGGATTACAAGATTCCTTCTGACTTACAGTGGAAAGATATCGTGCGGCTGGGAAATACAAAATGTAGTTTTATAGGAACTAGCAAATAGCCTCCAGGTGTCACCAGATAGACAAGTTCAGTAGAAGATCAGATCAAGACAGATGGTGAGGATGAAAGGCGAGCAGACGGAGAAATCAACTGTTAGTTTATGAAACATTTTTTGTTTAATCATTGCAAATCGGTCCGTATGCCGAGACTGTCAGTTGAAATTATTGTAGTCAGTTTTAAAAGATGAAATGTTTCAGTTCAGCCATTGTAATCGAATTGTATAAGTACTAGAAGTTCTTAATGAATTAATATTGACAAAAGTGAAAGGGAACCTTTTTGTTGTTTTTGAACTCAATTGTAATTTTCTGGAGCTGAATTTAATACATATGAAGAAGCTTTTGAATTCTCTATGAAAAGATTTTAATGGCAGTGATATGAGTTTTATCTCCTTTCATTGTATGTATTTCTTGTGTTCTTTAATTCCATTTACATTTTCTTTTATTTAAATTAGAGATTTAAAGGCCTAGAATTCATCTTATGATGCTCTTGGCTTAAAAAATTTAAACTGTGTAATTTTCTTCCTAGCTAATTCAAAATTCATTGCAGTAAATCTCTGATGTAGTTATTTCTTTTCTCCTTCTTCCTACACTTTTCTTAAATTCAATTTATAACTCAGATTCATTGCCTAATTTAGCCTTTATCCTCTGGAGAGTTCTATCGACCAGTCATTGTTTTAATTCATTTTCATAAATTCGACTCCATAGCCTTGAGTGTCCCTCCCCTTCCTAGGCAACAAATTTATCAAAAACCCCCCAAAACAAACCAAATCTAGCCATTGATTTCCAAATAAATATCAAGTGACATGAGAGAGCCCTCTCTGAGTTCAACAGGCTAGTACCCAGTTGTAAAGTAGGTTGAAACATTTACCTCTATCATTTTTCTATCAGCAAGACACAATTTACAGAGTGCTAACAATACATTTGCATACAAGGTCTTACCTTTTGGCTTATGAAATGCTCCATCCACTTTTCAAAGATACATTCTCAGCATCTTTTCATAACTCATCCATGATAAAGTTGAGATATATGAATTCGCCTGTTATGGAAATTCATTTGACAAAGATTTGGAAAATCTAGATAAGGTTCTCCAGAGATGTAGAGAAGTGGATCTATCCATTAGCAATGAAAAATGTAATATGGTGATGAATGAATGGAAATTTTTAGGACCTCACCTGTCCTCCAGAGGGATTGAAGTAGACAAAGAAAAGATCAAAATTATCACCTTACTTCCTACCCATTTGAATCTAAAATATGTAAGAATATTTTTAGGACATGCATGATATTACAAGAGATTTATTAAAGACTTCAATAAAATCACTTATCCCCTGTTCACCTTGCTGTCCAAAGATGTGGAATACTGTTGGACTTTGAATTGTAAAAAATATTTTGAAATAATCATGGAAAAACTCACAACTGCCCCTGTTTTACAAGGCCCCAATTGGATTCTTCCATTCCACATTCACATTGATGCATCAAACAATTCTATAGGAGTGGTCTTGGGACAAGATGAAGACAATTAACCTTATGAAATTTACTTCATAAGAAATAATTTAGCTAGTGCATAACTGAATTATATTGTTATAGAGAAATAAATTTTAGTGTAGTACATGCTCTCAATAAATTCAAACATTATGTGACTGGATATAAAGATTTTGCGCATATATATCATGTTGACGTTAGATATTTGATGAATAAACCTGATATTAATGGTAGGCTATTTAGATGGCTTATGTTATTACAATAGTTTGATCTAACAATACTTGATAATCCTAGAAAACATAACGTGGTTTCAAATTTATTGTCTAGATTGACCATTCCTACTGAAGAGGGTATGATTGACAACCAATTTCGATATGAGCACCTGTTTTCCATATAAATTCAAACCCCCTATTTTTCTGATATAGCAAATTACCTTAGAACAACAAAATTTCCTCAGCATTTTTCCTACAAGGAGAGATGCAAGATTGTTCGAAAAAGTTAAGATTATACTTGGGTCGCAGGCTATTTATTTAAATTATGTCCATATCATATTTTGAGGATATGCATAAGGGAAGATGAGGTGCATGATATAATTCATGATTTACATGACGAACCATGTGGAGGTCATTATGCATCCAAGAGGAAAACTTATAAGATCTTACAAGATGGATATTATTGGCCAACACTACATAGAGATTCTCATCAATATAATTTACATTGTGATGAATTCCATAGAATGGGAAAACCAACAAAGAGTAATGGGATGCCTCTACAACCCCAACTATCATTAGAACCATTTTACAAGTGGGTAATGGACTTCATAGAACCAATTTTTTCTCCATCATGGCATAATAAGCACATTCTGGTATGCACAGACTATCTGACAAAGTGGGATAATGTAAAATCCATGAAGGATGCCAAAAAATCAAATTTTGCAACATTCCTACAAGAATGCATATTTTCAAGGTTTGGCTATCCAAGGAAAAAAGTCATAGATCAAGGCCCCTGATTCACATCAAGGCTTGTTGAAGAAATCATGAAGGAACATAACATCCTTCAAAGAAAGTAAACACCTTACCACCCCCATGCAAATGGGCAAATGAAGTCACAAAAAAAGAGCTAGAAAATATCCTCACTAAAATAGTGAGAATTAACAAGAAATATTGATCAAAGAATCTCACTGAAGCCTCCTGGGAATATAACATACATGGAAAACGACAACAAGGCTTACCCATTTTGAATTAGTTTATGGTAAGAAATCCATGCTTCCTATAGAAATTCATTATCATACATTGAGAAAAACAACTAAATTAGACATGAATTTATAGTCAGCACAAAAATAAAGATTGGACCAACTAAATGCATTAGATTAGTACAGAACGTAGGACCTCTTCAACACTAAAGTGGTGCAACAAAAAATGAAGGACTGGCTTGATAAGAATATTAAGCACAAAAAATTCAAAGAAGGGGATTGGGCTTTGTTATATGACTCAAGGTTTAAGGATCTCAAGGGAAAATTGATGACAAGGTGGCTAGGGCCCTTCATCATTGAAAAATTTCATGATAATGGATCTATATAGATAGGAACAATTGATGAAGAAGGGATATCGCTACTAGTGAATGGTTTTAGACTAAATTCCTATAATAGGCCCATGAGAAGAGAAGAATTCACATAAACAGTGAGGAAAAATAATCTAGATGTGACTGATAATAGTAATGTTATCAATCCATCCCCATGAAAAAAGAAGAAGAAAAAAAGCAAATGTTGGATGAAAACCTCCCAAATGCATCTAGGATAGATTTGAGGGTGAAAACCTCCAATGGAGGTAGTCTCATATCTAAGAGAGAGAAAAAAAAAAAAAGAAAAAAAAAAAAAAAAAACNAAAAAAAAAAAAAAAAATCCTAGATGAAAACCTCTTAGAGGCATCTAGGATATATTTTAGGGTGAAAACATCTAATGGAGGCAGTCTTAAATATGAGAAAAAAAAGGAGAGAAAAAAATAAAATATTTTGGGCACTAACATTTGTTTTTGTAGGTACCAAGGATTTCATTACTACAACCATGTGCATAGACAATAATCAAGAATTAATATTAATAAATAGAGTAAGCATTTCCATATTCATACATATAATTTTCATTATTCCCATATTCATTTCTATGAAAAAATAATCCATGCTCTTCATCCATATCATACCTACAAATTTCCATATCCAATCCATCTCACTTTACATTTTTTTAAAACAAAATATCCTATTAGATTGTTCTACGAGGATCCTACATGATTCTACAAGATAATCTATAGGGACAATTGTTAAAGAATAAGAAAGGAAACACAGTCAAGACAAACAAAAAGAGTGAAATAATCAATATCAGAGAAAGAAACACCTTCTCCATCCATCCTTGCAAATCAGAACCGCCTCGGGATTATGCAAATCAACTTCTACATGATACTTTGTATCCTGTAGAAAATATTCTCCAAGACAAAAACAAATCTACAGGATGCTTTGTACTCTATAACCTGATTCGAGGTCACGATATCTTAGAACATTGTAGATATGATATTGAGAGAAAAATTCAAGAACCAACATGAATACAAACCACCTCTAGCCACCTACAACAACAATATTAATGTGCATGACAAAAGGTAAACAAGGTAACATAAATATCTACCTTATCTACATTGAATTAAACTTCATATATTCATATCTATGCATATTGTATATGGTCGAGCATTCATAAAGTATGAAGGGTGGTAAAAATGAGGGAGTTTACATCTTGTCAGTGGGGGTGTCATAATTCATTCCAAATTCGAATTGGCATGTGGAGTTCAAATGTTTCAAGTGAAGAGTGAGAAAAGGAACCAATGAGGGAATTATGAATACAAGTCGACTATTGTTGTATTGTTTTGACAAGACAATAGTTCTACCCATGATTTAAGGAAATAACTTAGAGTTCAAATAATTAGAGCACTATTTAGAGTTTGAAGAAGAAGAGTGAATCTAGTTGGTAATATGAGTATGCATGAGAAGAGAATAAGAAAAGTAAACAACCAAAGGACGTTGCAATGAAATAATTTATAATAGTCTAGAGGTAACCATGAAATAGTAGATAGATAATTATCTCTTCATTTTGTTGAATTCATTCTAGTTTTTTGTGTTTTGACTCATGGTCACTTTTGGGAAATTTCATGATCATGAAATAAGAAAAACCTACCCTATAGAAACCCATTTTTTCCTTTTCCCACAGGTTACAGTCTCATAGACTCTGTTCTAAATTTGTACCAACATTCCATGTGTTAAATCTCTCATGCCAACAAATTTACGAACCTGTAGTCAAATCCTCTCAATAATAAAAAAAATTATTTAGCCTTCGTCGAAATACATCCTGTAGAATTTTTTATTTTATACAGTTTCTATAGAACCATGTTTCTACAGGAATGACTATAGAAATCTATACCGACTGAGAATTTGTCTACGAAATATTCATCCAACCTTCCTCGCTACTCATCATCCTAATAAAAAATCATGGGAGCAATATTTAAGAGAAGAGAACCAACATATCCTTCCAGGGTTTATGACAATCCTGAGATAGTGGAAATTTTCCAAAAATGTGAATGACTAGGTTATTTTTAGAGATTAAGAGGGTTTGATTATGAGGTATCCATAGAGTTTGCCTAGGATTTCTAGAGAACAAGAGATCAAAACATTGTGACTACAATCAGAGGGCTAACTATCAGGATTAATGAATCCTCCATTGGCAAAGTCTCTAGTCTACCCTCAAGCATTCCTTGAGAAAAAGAATAAATGTAGGAATCCATTAATGTCAAGAAGGAATTCTTCATTCCTAATAAGAAGCCCGAAGAAGATAAAAATGGCATAAAAATGGAAATCCTCCCTCACCCTTGGAAGGAGGTTTCATATCACATCATCAAATAAATTACTTGTGAGGGTAGGATGAGTGTGTTCTATTCCTATAATTTCATATTGTTCCATCAACTTAGGAATATTCCAAATCAATAGCCACACATGAATCTGAGTATTCCCCATTTTCTCCTCCATTCCATTTAAGAGATGAGTGTAAAGGTACAAAGAGGGAATCAAGAGTTCCTAGCACACCATGGACTCATCAAGCTAATAGTCTTTGATGCTCTTAGGAGCTTGAAACATAGAATTATATGGGAATATTGCATCAATATGGATATATAAGATTTTGAAAAAGTCCAAGAATTCATGAGTGAGGAAGAAAGAAAAAAGGGAGAGAAACTCAAATGAATCACCAAGCCCAAGAAGGAAAAATAACAAATGAAAGGTAAAAAGTAGAAGATAAATGAAGAATATAAAGAGGTGGTTGATGTTTTAACTACTTTTGGGACCCCTACAGTCAGTTCTATGAAAATATTCACTGTAGAATGGGTGTATACTAGAAGGAGGAGGTTCAGCAGGATCATGATAAGTCAGAAGAAGAAGACCCCAATGCCATTAGTCCCACTCACTATCACACCCCAAGGAGAAGCAGTGAAGGAATCTCCTAGTCCTGAACGACTAAGAGAAATAAAGGGGAAGGAGCCTCAATAGGAGACAATGATGAAATAGGAGAGACCAATAGAAATAAGCTCTAAAAATAAAACCATTGCAGAAAATCTTATGTATGTAGCCATGTTGGAACTAGAGAAATCCAAGGCTGATGCCATAAAGTGGAAAAGGGTGGAAAATATAATAAGGGAAATATCAAAGAAGAGGCTTCTCAAGAGTTGGAACAACAACTTGTTGGCAGCCAATTCACTTTTTTTTATTATCCTATAAGCTGCCTACACCTGTGTCTTGCAAACATCAAGTTTTTCGTCGCATTTTTCAAATAGACGACATTTTCATTTCTTGCGACATTTACACATTTGTCTTCGTTAAGTTTTCACGTCTGTAAGCGTGAAAACTTCTCCTTTCGAAGTTGTTATTCGATCATTATCTGAACTGTGAATATTTCTTTTGTCATTATGCCTAGTGCGCTTACCTTTTATTGATCACTATATGACTGGCAAGATCCTTTGATCGGTTCTCATACTTCGATTGATTGTATGACTTGGTTCTATTAAGTTTGTAAGGTATTTAGCATTTGGATTTACACTTTATATGACTTTCCTGATCGTTGATTCTATGAAAATGCATAAGGGTTATGATTATGTTTTTATATATATATGATATAATCCTTATGTTAATCTTTTCATAACTCTTGGCTTGTCAACTATATCGTTTGGCACCTTAATTAAACTTGTGTTTGTATGAATCAATACATTGGTGTATAGTTGATTTTGGCTTTGATTTACATGTCAAATGTTTGGACACTATGGCATAGTATTGGCGCGTATTGGTATACAAATTTGATTTCATTAGTTGGGCGCACGATTCGATGGTTGAACTACTATTATCATTTGAACATCTATGTAAATCAACAGTTGTACTTGGATAATGAATATTATGCATGGCAGACTCCACCACCTTTGCATGCTCGCATTAATGCTTATCCCTTTTGCTCGGTCGTTGCTGTTAGCTCGGGTAGCCCTGCTCCTGTGTGTGTTGGTGATTCAAACCCTTCCCTTACCATGTATTCAGCTCCATGGAACTAGTCGTATGAGTTGAACCCAATGGCAGTCAATCCCTGTTAATGTTTGACAATGCCTGCCAATATTTGGAAAACAATGGATGGCTTACCTTCGTGAAACGTTTTGAGGGTTTTAACCTTTGTGTAGCACGACAATTTTCCATGACTTTCGATGGTGATGATATATAGTTAGAGATTGATGAATAGTTTATTAGCTCAGCTACGGGGTTACCTACCTCGGGACAGCGTTGGTTTAAGAATTGCAAGGTCGAGGAAGTGTCGTGGACATTGTTGTTTCAATCGCGCAAAGTCACCTCTTGTGACAGAGGTATGCCTATATCTATGCTCAAAAAATGATGGCACGACTTATTAATGCTAGTCAAGTAGTTTGTGACCTGTGAAGGTCGATATGGGTTTGTGTTCCTCTACCACCTGCATCTGCTGATGATTTTTATAGGGTATCCTCTAAACATTCCGTTCTATTTTCATCGGAGCCTGTATAAGATGTCCAAAAAGTATAAGAGGCACAAGGATGACAGTAGCTTGTTTCACCATGGGCTTATTAAGCTCATCGTTGTTTATCATTTGAATTTTCATGGTGATAGTTGGAAGGATTTCATCGCCCGTAATGGCTTTGAAGACATCGGCCTTGTACAGGTTGATAAACTCGTGGTAATTGAAACCAAGCCCGAACCGCCTGTACCCTTGCATCTTCTACTGCCTAAACCCTCGGCCAACACTCCTATCGACTTACCCGACACTGTAACTAAGAGTGCAGTGGCCATTACAAAGCCTATGAGAAAAAATCTCAAGGCAAACATTGCTGCAAACGCCAAAGGGAAAAGGAATGCCCGACTCATTTCGAGAATGGCCAGAAACAAGCCGAAACCCTCTGTCGAGTCTAACCCTATAGTTCTAAGCGAGGATTCCGATTATGATATTGAGCGTTTTCTCGCCAGCGAGTACCCCTACTCACAAGGTTTATGTGCCGATCCCTCATATGATTTTGTATCAAACCTTCCCCCCTGCCTAAAGAACGACCCTGACTACCCGGGTATTAAATTGCCTTGTGAAACCCTCGGTCATTTGTCCAAACCCTCGAAACCCACACAGTCACCCTGTGACCAATGTAATTCATGGTTAGAATGGTATTATATTGATGTTCCTATACTCCAGTCAAAGATTCAATCTTTGGAAGACCAGATTGCACTGCTAACCAGTCAAAAGGCCAAGCTCCAAGCAGTGGATAAGAAACATAAGACAACCAGCTCCATCCTGTTCAAAAATGTGGAATCAACCACGGTCGTTGTAAATTCCAAATTGGTGTAATCAAGCAACCTCGTCGCTACACAGGTATGTTTTTGGCATCGTTTTGTTTTGTAAATAATTTAGGTTGATGTAATGATTTGAATTCAATTTTTAATAGCTCTGTTTACATCTTGAATGGCTCCGTTATAATTGTGTGCATTCTATATATAGCTTTGCTTTGAATAAAAAGAAATTTCGATTTGATATGCAATCTCATCATTCCCAGTATAGCAATCGATAGATTTTGATTTGATTTGAGTGGTTTGTGTTTAGATTTGATTGATTGGTTTGCCTTATTAAGTTGATAAAATTAATAGTTTGTCTTCGAATGATTTGGCTTGGTATCTACTCTAAACTGTAAGTTTTCATGATTACAATCATGTTGTATTTGATCTCGTTATGGTTCGGATACTCTGATTGGTAAATTATTTCAAAGAGTCTGTTGTTTACGATATGCCCTATCATTTGATTTTCAAAAATCGTGAATATTTCTCTGTTCGGTTTTAATTTGGGAAATAAAGACTCTATTTTTACAAAAACGATATGCTCATGTAAACCGATGCTAGTAATATTCATACCCGAATTGTGGGACAGTTTCGATTCATGATGATTATGTTAAGACTCCTTGTTTGATTCGCTTCAATCGAATTCAGTTGATTCAATTACTCTCATGAGTTAGATTCACATCGTGAAGTGTCGCTCTGTCTGTTTTTAACTTGCAAACGAATTGGTCAATATTTGTTGTCTCTATCAAATCTGGTAATAATGTGTTTTAAACAAATAATTTCGATCAAAGGAAATCGATATTGTCTACCCAGTTTACTAAAAACAAATGATCATATAATTCTTGTGAACCTTGTTTCTAGCTGAGTGATTTCAGCATGATTTCGTTATGCACCAGTGTTGATTTAATTCGTTTATGATATGAATCTTTTTTCTATATCGTTACATCTATAACGATTGGAAAATAATTTTGTTTGATTGGATCGTATCTCTTGTTAACAATCGCGTACGATATGTTAGATTATCATTTTCAATTGGATATGAAACAATCTTACTACTGTTCGATTATGACTATGTGGACCTGATTTTGTGGTAACAAAGAACAGAGTATTCCTATTTCTGTATTCGGTTGAATCATTTTTTATCCTGTTTAATTTTGAATGATATAGCCATTCCAATCTCAATGATTCGTTTTTAAATGGTTATTGGAAGATAATTGGATTTAATTCTTTTAAAAGATTTTGAATCGATTCTGATTCTGATTCTGTATCTTTATTTAGACTAGCTACAGAATCAGAGGATTATGTAGCTAGTCTATGGAATTTAATTTTTATCATTTTATTAATAAAAGAGTCTTCTAACTTGTCTGTTTTGGATCCTTTTCAAGTGAATTCGAATTTCATGGGATTTGATGGACAATCTAGAGGATATTTAGACGTTTTAGTTTCATTTTTAGTTTCCTAGTTTAGTTGAACTTGGGAATATCTTCCCAGATTGTGTAAACAGTTTGATAACTTCCACAGGGAAGTTTTACCCTGTGGAAAACCTTTAAATACTTATTATTTTTTGTAATAAGGGCATCCTCATTTGTGGGAGAACAAGGATATGGATATCTAATAGAGTCTGAGACAAAAATTGATGTTCTGCTACAACTTTAGCTTTTCATAATATCAATCTTTTGTTTCGTGTTTATGTTATCAACTTGCATTTGATTAATGACTACTTTAGCTATCTTAGTCTTTTGAAAATGATATGATTTAATCAATATAATCCATATCTGATTTCTTCCAGTATTTAAAAACATAGCAATTACTTGATTCAGTTTATGAATGACAGATTTCTCTTCTTCATCAATTGAATTTTTAAGTATAAGTTTTTGCATAACAGGTTTACCTAATTGCAGAGATTTATAAATCATATAATTGTTATGATTTTTTATGTCTTGTTTGTCCTGTAAACAAACTTAAAGAGCATCACAACTATCATTTACAAGAAKCTTTTGGATTATTCGGTGCGAGTTTCCTTCCTCCGATTTGCTGGTACAGTCATCATACACAGGACAAATCTGGAGCGTTTCCAGGTCTATTTGTTGTTTATTTGTTCAGTATATTTGTTAGTATTTTAGTTAGATATATGTGTAGTTAGTATATTAGATTGTTTAATTTCATTAAGTTTTATTTCTTGTTCATAAAATCAAAAAATCAACAAAAATATCTTTCTCTGTCTTAGGGCAGAAAGCAATTGAGTTTTCCAGGTTTTATTTAAATCTGTATTTTGTAGATATTGTGTATTTTGTGAATAAGTCATATTGCAGTTAGTAATTAAAAAGTTAGTTAGATTTAGTATAGTAGTAATTAGTAGATTGTGTTTATAGAATAATTAGTTTTAGTTAGTTTGTTTAATAGTTAGTTTTTATTAGATTAGTTAGTTTTATTGTTAGTTAGTTTAGTTAGTTTTATTTAGTTTTAGTTAGATTAGTTAGTTTAGATTAGTTTTATTTTTGTTTTATTAGGACCTTAGATCGGCTAACGGAGCCGCTAAACCCATCAGGGTGGTTCATTCCAAACGGATTGGGTTATTAGACAACCCCGGACCGGTTCCACTCTCTCAATTGATGGACAGTCGATTTCGCCCGTCAACACAACTCCAACTCATGAAAGAGAAGTTTCAAATTATGACTATGCATAAAGTAGATTACAATCAGAAATTGAAGGTAGAGAACCATAAACTCCAGTAACAATTGAGCAATGTAAAAAGAGATCCACCTAAGAAGAATGAACAAGTGGATATCATGCAAGAAACAATCAAAACTATATCCAAATTATCTGAATAAATGTTGGAATGTAGGCCACCATCCATAACATATACATTATTCCTAAAAGAATAATGGAACAAGAATCATATCACACACTTAGCCAAGTTTGTGAAATTCAACCTGGATAAACCCAAATATTTCCTAGATACATACTAGGGTTGTAACATAGAAGAGAAATCCCAAATTTATTAGTTATACCTGCATAACCTTGTGTTACCACATACCTACAATTGGAATCCCAATCCATATGTAGGGGATGTGAAATTTGTTTCCTTTTATTCTTGGATAAGACATGAGAAAGTGAGGGCAGAGGAATTCAAAAAGTACAAAAAAGAAGAGAAACAAGCACCCATTTGGATCAAAGAAGAGGATGCCAGGCCTAAGGATTTTATAAACGGTCACCATAGCCTCTTCTTAGATAAGGAGATAACCCCAAGGTGGAAAACCAAACAAAGGGAGGCCATATCCCACGTTGATGACACTAATATTTGTGGGAGAAGTAGCAGCTGAGGCTTTCCACAAAATATGGAATTCCTTGCCTCCTGGCATGAGAATTAGAGAGCCTCACTCTCCAAATAGATTACAAATTTCCCTCCTTAGAACCCCATGGCATAAATAAACTCTAAGGATGATGATAAATAATTATATTAAGCTAAGGATGAGCCCTCCACTCCTTCTCCTTGTAGCTCCTATGGATGACCTCCAACTAAGAAAGGAAGAAGAAGATTGGACCAACATTGTGAAATATAAAGGATACCATGATCAATAATATGTCACCAGATACATAGCTTGGGATATGAGAGAATAATTCAACATACAAAAATAGGAACAATAGGGTAATGAAAAGATACATTTTTTTTAGTAGCAACATGGAAATGAGAAACAACAGGATGACAGACAACAAAGGAACAACAAACAACAACAACAACAATGAAATTAAAAAGACAATTTTTTTGGTTGCACAAAGGATGTGCAATATTTTAGTTGGGGGGTGATGATGAGCCTAATTATTGTATACTCTAAAGGCCCATATTTGACATATTTTTCCACCATAAAATGACTTAATGTTTTCTTTTGACCATATGTAATACTCAGTCATAAGTATTTTTGTATGTTTCCTAATGAATGCATGATTTGGCAAAATACACGTGTTCCACCAACCAGGTCCAACTGTAGGATTCAAGGGCACCAACCTCCTAGAAACATGGGATTGTTTCTCCTCAAATGGGTTTCCAACCAAATATCAAGGGAAAATATCTACACCTACCTCCAAGAGCACTCCATGTGCATTTATGACCACTTCTGATCAACATCAGTTCAAGAATACATATGTAAAGGGATTCAATCCCTCATTTAATCACCACTCTCCTTGATTTAGGAAGGGAGGTCAAACTTGCTAGTTATATAGGCCTCTAGACTAAGAGAGGAGGATAACAAGTTTCTAGAGAAGCGTTGTATGGAATTATTCTGCAAGAATTTTTGTTGAATACTAAGAGCTTTGATGTTACTAATGTACTGCTGATATTTATGAATAAAATGGTTTTTCCTTCAGCATATCAAGAGTTATTTCTAGGTTCCTTGTTCTTCTTGGGTAGGGCCCATCCAAGAAGGCTCAAGGACCCTTTTTATTACTTTTTTAGCTTTCATGCATAGTATTCATTTCTTATATAGTGTTTCATTCTCTATTAAAGTTAGATTTATCTTTGCATGATAAATTTTCATTGTTGTTAAATATTTTGACTAACTAAATAGTTGTAGCAACATCTTGTAGAAATGTTCAATAACCTTCTGGAGCACCCCTAAGTGCCTCCCAAGGATAAGAACCATAAATTCACTTCATTTATTTTATTGTCTATATTTTTCAATTCTTTTAAATACTTGCACTACCTTTTTAGAATTAATTTTTCCTTCTGTAGGAGTATCCTGTAGAAACTATGCATATCTTGTAGAAATGCATAGTTCTTGTAGAAATATCCTGTAGGTTTGTGTTAGCTTTAGATTTTGACTTAGCTTAGTCTTAATTTTCCTAAAAGCATCAACAAACAATAAAAGAACATTTTTACTGATAATGATCAAAATATTAGATGGTTTTTGTTATGCATTAGTGCAGTTTCATTTCCCTTACAGTTTCCCTGCCATAACTTAAACTCTACTTTTATCATAGTTCTCTCTTATACCTTCAGATTAGATAAATATTTTACTTCAAGTTAACTTTCATTATTCAATAATCTTTGATGCAGTAGGATAAATTATTTTCATGCAGTTTAGTTTAGCTACACTTTCAATTTGGTGTGTTTCCTTCAAGCAATTAATTTAGAACTTCTTCCTATCATTTGATTTCCTACACATACACAACCTTTGATCCTTTTTCAAACCATTCCTATGACAATTGCATACTACACATACAATGCATATCACCTCTTAAGTTTCTATGAACCTCGAGTTGAAAAGTAAAGTAGGAGACAAAGGGTACAGTAAATAATTGTTTCTTTTCCTGGGTCCATCACTTTTTTCTTGATGAGTCGTTGTTCCTCATTAGTACGTCCGACCCATGGTACAAATATATCACTTTGTATATCCAAACCCAATGATTTTGGCTTGATCTATCTCATGAAGATCGTTGTCGCATTCTCCATCATGTCAAAAATTACCTCATCATTGGCGGCACTTTATATTGCTAAGGTATTGACTCTATTTTACGATGATTCTAACCCACGAAGAATTTGAACGTGCTGTTAATGAATTGGAAAATTGGTTGTCATTGATGTCAACCTTGGAATACATCTAAAAGCCTCTATAAGTGATGGGTGTATTTAAATAAATATCCAAAGTGGTCCCCTTTTGGTGTATCTTTAATCATATCCCTTACGAGAAGACTCTTTGAAGAAGTCTACAAGAAGCCTTAGAAATATGGTTAAGTGGTTAAGAATTCCCAGAGGTCTGGTCATGAAGCTTGAATTTATTTGAAGAAAATGAAAATGAAGGAAATTTCAAATGCATACAAAACCATCATAGATGCATAGTCCTTGTCATTTTGTTTCCAACGGTAGGTGGTACACCACATGGTTCCTCATGGTTGAGAAGTTATGCCCTATTAAATATGAAGCCCCAAAGTATGGTGAAGAAGCCTTGAATCTAAGGATAAGAAGTTACAAGTCAGCCATAAAATTAATTAAAGGAGAAACATTGTTGCAAACAAAATGTTACAGGTCATTCCTAAGTTTAAGTAAAGGAGGTACTTGAAAAAGTATTAATACACATCAAGATCCTCTCATTTGGATAAAGCATGGAAGAAAGTATGTGATCTCTTAGCGACATTGAAGTAGCAAAGGAGTGTGAAGGAGGAAAGTATCAGAGTCGCAAATGGGAGAAGAGTTTTTGGAAACTATATTTGAGTAGAACCTCACATGTCAGGTATAGGGAGTCCCACGATGACCTTGCAGGTTGCACAACACTCGTCAAGCGAGGCACCGCTAGCTTCCTAGTTTTTTCCAGTGAGGATGAAGGAAAGATTGTTGAAGATGCTATCTTCTTGATGCTGAAGTTTAGGAAGGTATGTTGGTCTATGATATTATGCATCAAGTTATTACATGATAAAATGTATGGTTTTATATATGTATTAAGGTTTACATATTTATTTTATGGTATATTCTTTGAGGCATATCTTGGAGAATCTTTGGCACATGGCTAGAGAGATATGTTGGTGATTTTGGGCATATCATTGGAGACACATATTGGATAATTTGGCATATTGTTTGAGGTGTATCATGAATTTTATCGCACTTTCTTGAGGTATATGTGTTAGACAACTGAGAGGGGGGGGTGAATCATTTGTTACCGTGCTTAAACAATTATGCTTCTTTTAAAACTCTTTGCAAAAACACTAAATGATGATCACAATAATGCAGAGAAATAAACACAGTTTCAGCATCATTCACATATATGAGAAACACAGAGACAGATATTTCCCGAGGAAACCCATGAAGGGTAAAAAACTCTTTTTCTTTATATGATAAGTAATGGATACAATCTTTACAGTATCATACATATGAGAACCAACTCATAATGAGGGTACAACCTCTGTTTTGCAAGATGCAACTTGTTGAGAGCACCAACTCTCTGTTTTCTCTAGCACCCACTAGAAGGAAGCACCAACTCCCTGGTTTCTCTAACACCCACTAGAGGGAAGCACCAACTCCCTAGTTTTTCTAGCACCAACTAGAAGGAAGCACCAACTCCCTATGTTCAAGCACCCACCTGAACCTTTGAGGACACCAGTCCTCCCTAGCTCCTCCCAACCACCCTGAAATATAAATCTTTGCTACTGAATTTATTACAGTGATATGATGTTCGACGATGGCTTACCTGACTTATCACTGTTCTGCTCCATTTTGTTGCTTTGTCTGCCTCATTGCCTTTCTGTTCAGATCACTTGCATTGTCTATTCTTCTTCCTTTTAAGCTCTGTGCACCATACCCATTCACTGCACAGATCCTCTTCTCTTCAATTCAGCTGTTGTACTCTCCTTCTTCTTCACACATGAATCACCTTCACCAGCTACAATCACAGCAAACTCCAATAGCAACCGCAACCCCATCTCTTCTCTGTACCATGTATTTATAGCTTATGTGCACCTTGTGCATGCAGTGTTCTCAATGCCTCTGCATGCTGACTCTACACCGTTATCCTCCACCTCTCGAGTGCTCTGTCTGATTATCATCGTGACTCTCCATCTTCTCTGGCAGTTTTCCCACGCGTTCAACATCACTAGATGTTATGTTGATATTCCTCAGCCTCTCTGGCAGTTGAGACTCTTCATTTTCTCTGTGACAGTCGAGCTCGTCTTCTCTATTTCAGTTACAGCCTCAATCCCATTCAGCTGTCAATCGCCTCCACGAGTCGTCTTCATTCCACTGGAAGATTCCATGTGACTCTTCTACTCCTCTGGAAATCACACCGAAGTCTGTTCGCATCCTCTGGTAGTAACCATGAATGGTTATTAGGAGTTACACTGTGAGGATCAACATTAGCCCTCTGATTGTGCTCATTTTCACCTCCATCATTGGATTAACTCTGATGGGTTCTTGCGTTATTTACCCGTTTCATTCACATTCCTTATGATGTTGAGCCGAAGTGGCTCTTTAGATTCCTCCAATGGAATCCCTCTACAAATGCCCGATCCACAGGTCCTGTTAACCTTCACGGTGTTCTACACTTAATCATGGTTTTCCCCGACTTGATATCGGGGTTTGGGGTTTTGGACTTTACGCTGTCGAGAGTCACTGTCCTCTCGAATCCCCGATTTCTGATGAGCTCCTTCTCTATGAGCTAGCCCCTACCGGCTATGCCCTGGTCCATACGACCACATACCATAAGACCGCAGCCTTATATCCCTCTATCGGGGTTTTGGAATTTTCAGTGTCGAGATGCACATGTACTCGGAACGCCCGATTCTCCGATCCCCGATGTGCTCCTTTCCCGAGATTTAGCCCCTTCCAGCTACACAATGGTCCATGTGACCTGCTATCACGTGACCGCCACCATACCTCTCGTCGGGGTTTCTGGGTTTATGATGTCAATGTGCATACGCCCCTTTGACCCGCGATGTGTCGATCCTCGACTTCCTTCGTAATCCTGACACGCGTCCCATCGAATGGACGGTTCAGATTCCGCGTCGGGGTTTCCTCTAGGGATTTCCTCGATCCTTCATCCACGGGAATACCGATTTGACAATTCCCGATACGCTGGTCCTTCAACGGCTCCCGACCTTTGACCTGCCACCTGTCCTCCATTGACTCCTGGGTGGCCCACACGCTATATGCCTTATCGGGAAATCACGTATCACGATGTATGATGCAATTGTTCACGAGACTCATGAAACTTTGATTCCTGATTCTCCGATGAAGCCTCCTGTCGAGCTTCTCCCGGTGGCGCCCGATCGCTGCCACGCTTCCTTCCAAATGGACAGTCCCGATTATGTCGGGATTTCAAGACTTTCAATGTCCCGGTTCTCACGACCTTGAGAACTCTGATCTCCCGATGGTTGCTATCCCGATGACAACTCCTCGTGTCGGGACTTCTCTTCTTTCTCCCGAGGCTTATCTCCCTTGTAGCTTCTGCAAATCTGACGGCTGTCGGCGACCCTGCACCAAATCTAACGGCTCTCGTTCTGTCGGGAATTTTGGATGGGATCCAACGACTATGGATCTCTGTCTTCCTTCTCCTCTGCAAACTCCTGTATCTTGAGCTTTGTTGCGCACGTTTTCCTCAACGTTGTTCCTCCTGAGCTTTCACGTACGAATCCCCAAGGGATTTTATCCTTCTTATCCTACCATCTCCACTGTTGTACTTTCCATCAATGACAAGCATACGCTACTTGTTAAACATTTGCCAACAATATGTTTGGTACATGGTTTAAGGTGCATATTGATGTTATGGTACATATGCTTGAGGCATATCTTTGACACATGGTTTGAGGCATATATTGGTGATGTTGGGCATATGTTTGAGATATATTCTTGGTGATATTAACATGTGATTCACGTATCTGGTTTTGATGAGGATGATGTATCAATACTAGTAATAGGTTTTGATGATGATGATGTATTAGTATCCGTGACATGTTTTGATGATGATGATGTATCAATATCAGTGGAAATAATAGTGACATGTTGAGTCTCCATTTATATTTCAAGGAGGAAGGAAGGGGAAAGGAAATGGGGTTGGAGCCTCCTTCTAGTTGGTGTTGGATAATACAGGGATTCATATCTTCCTTCGGGTTGGATCCTCTAAACTAGGGGGTCGGAGCCTCCTTCTAGTAGGAGCTAAAGAATCTAGGGAGTCGTAGCTTCCTTCAAGATGGAGCCTGTAAATAGGGGGTTAGTGTCTCCTTCCAGTTGGTGCTTCATATGAATGTAATCTTCTAATATATAATAAATCATTCCATGGTGTTCTCCCATTTGGGTTTCCATGTAAAATTATTTATTACTATGTATCAGTGGTTATATGTAATGCATTGTTCATGATATCTTAGATGCAAACACAAAATGATAAATTGTTGATAATGAAATGTTTACAAGTCATGATTAATAGTAGTAAAAATCGATTAATATCGATTCACCCCCCCTTCTTAGTATTAGTGAATATTCCAATAATTGGTATTAGAGTAGGTCCTTTAGAAACAATCTAACCACTGAAAGGTAGATCATCGAGTGCACTAATAATATAACTCAAGTGTTTGATTGTCAAAAATATGCCTTGAGCAGAAGAATGACATTTTTTCTGCAAGAAAATGGATATGATGTTTGGAAACCAATAGTAGAAAGATACAAGGAACCTTACACTGCGCCAATAGATAAACATGTAAATAAAATTTCTGAAAAAAATTCGAATGCTACGAATTCTATTCTGAGTGGCTTGGCTAGTTTAGTATATGTCAAGGTTATGCATTGTGACTTTTCCAAGGATATTTGGAAAAAAATTCAAAGTGTTTATAAAGGAGATTCCAAATTCAAAGGGGCCAAGATTCAAACTTATAAAGGTCAATTTGAACAACTGAAAATGAAGGAAAATGAAAATTTTGTAGCTTACTTTCTACAAGTTGATGAAATAGTGAACATTATTAAAGGATTATGAGAATAAATGAAAGAACCAGTGATTATGTTGGCCCTTGACCAAGTTTTGAGGATCCTTGGTCATGTTTGACCTATTTTTGGGACTTTGACAGGTTGTTGAAGGCGAAGCACAGGTCAAAGCGAAGATCATGGCATCTCGGCCCCTTTTTAGGGATTTTTGGGTTTTGGGCTTATGTAATAGGTATGGGGATGTCGTCCCATGGGTTTAACCATGTTTAGTCCCTCTTTGTAATGTATAAAGAGAATTCTAGGTGATGTAAGAGAAGGTCGGAGAAGAGTTTTTTGGGGCTATGCTAAGTGCAAGCGATGATTGTAATTGCTTTGTGCATACTTTGTGAGATTTGCAAGGCTAAGTGCAAGTGATTGTAAGAGACCGCAAAGAGGATTTGTGTTGTAACTTAGGGAAGGAGGATCTAGCAGAGTGAATGCAGATATCCTGTCCTCAATGGAGTAAGATATCATGGCTCTGTGCATGTAGAAGATTGACAGAAAGAAATAAAGAAGAAGAGATGGTGAACGTAGCCCTAGGGTGGGGGTGAACCACATATATCTCGTGTTGCGGTTGCTTTGTTATTTATGGTTGTTCTCTTGTTTATGTGTTTAAATGCTTAGTGCACTGATATATGCTTAGAAAAATATAATATGGTATCTTAGTGTTGAATAAAATGAATGAATGCTAGAACTAATCTATGTTGGTATTCTTAGGTCTTGGATCTATTGGATCTATGTGAATACTGTGTTGATCTATTATTAGGGTTTAGCTGTGCTATAAGCTAAGACTGAGTATTAATGAACTATAACTGATAAGTTCTCTGTTAAGGTGTTACAATCAAAGATCTGTTTCCCAGATAAGGTTGCAGACATATGAGTCCTACAACCACCCATGCCTCTACCTCGGGTGAGACTTCATCTGCATTGCAGGTGTTGCCGAAAGGGACAGTAGTTAGGGTTTTTTTGGTGCGTTGTTGTAAGAATTGAACCTCAGGTCTGCTCCTGTGCAAAAAAATGGTTCCGTTGTTGGGACCTGAAACTATGATTGTTGGGAACTACACAAAAGAGAAATCTTCGTGTGTAGATCTGTTGCCCTAGTGCACAATATTCTACTTTACCCATGAAGCTCCATGACAAGAAGAAAAGTCAGATCTGAAGAAAAGAGGTAAGACCTGAAATATTTGTGCTCTAATAAAAGTAAAGTAAGAAGTTTTGGTTAAAGAGGTAAGATATTAAATCTTTGTGCTTTGATAAAGGTAAGAACAATGAAATTTTTTGATTGAAAAGGTAAGATAAGTGGAAATTTTTGTTTCAAAAGTATGGATCTAGGTATGTTTGATAAAAAAAATCCTATCTTGAAAAGTAGGGCACAAATAGATGAAAGAAGGTTTGATATGAGTAGATCTGACAAAAATAGTGAAATATATGTTATTCCTATGCATAGAAAGAATGTTTGGACTAACAAATGGATGCAGGATCCTAGAAAGAAATTTTTGCAGGCTAGCTACTATGATCCTAGTGCATAGTACATGAAAGGCTGGGGATCATTTCAAAGAATGAGAGGATTAACTATTTTTTACAGTTGTAGAAGTCTGAGAAATCTTGCTAAGAAATGCCATAGTACAAGACCTAGTTGTATTTGTTGTAAAGCTATGAATCATGAAGTTTTAGATTTCCCTAGAATGATTGCTAAGGTTGAAAGAATGAATATGAGACAAGAAAACCTTGAGGAAGGTCAAGAAACTGAGACCATGGCAGAACCCCAGAAAGAATCATAGAATGTATTGCTACAAATGAAAGAAACCCTAAATGATCACAAAAATATCAATGTATTAGAGATATTCAAAGAAAAAGATTGCATAGAAGAAAGAATAGGAGACTTCAACATTTATTGTGTTCTGGATGAAGAAACACAGGTAAATATCATGACAAAAAGAACTTGAGAAACTTTAGGAAAGCCTGCTATGATTCCTTCATTGGCAGGAATATGGTTATTTAGAGGAAAGTTGATAACCCTATGTGAAAGACTCACCCAGATATCTATGAGTGCTCATGGCACTTCGACAAAGGAAGATTTTGAGATTGTTAAATTTATTGAGAACAAAGCCCCATTTTCTATATTACTAGGAAAACCTTGGATTGAAATGGATCATGATAGAAGGAAAGAAGAGGAAGTCTTAGAGTAGAAGAAGCATGAATTAAAAGATTTCATGACTAGGAGGATAACACACTTGATTGAAGAACAAGAGAACATATCAAAGCTACTTATAACCAAAAACTTGGATGTCGAATTTGAAAGAACACAAGCAGACTCACAGACGAGTAGAACACCTACCCCAGATAGAGAATACGTATTGCTCTCTGACCCTATGAAAGAATCTCATCAACACAAAGTTACTATGCAAAAAGGTGATAAGAATCATAATGGAAAGAGTATAACCGAGACAAATACTACAGGGAAGAAGGCTAAGAAGCTCAATAAGAAGAAAGAAAATATAGAAAGGTTCCAGAAGGTTCCAGAGGGGACTTCACAGAAGGAAGGTTTGCAAAAGTGGAGCTTCATCGAGATATCAAAACAGTGCAACATGGAAAAGAAATATAGCCATTGAAATAATTATAATCGTTATCCCGCCACCTTGAATAGTTAGAACATAATTTATGGCCATAAATATCACCATCGGACCATTGGGACCATGCCGCAATGGATAAAACTGCATTGATGAAGGCCTCTCGTCCATTGGAGAGACCCGTTACACCACTGTCTACTTATTGTGCTGACTGTATCCTATCCAACTCATTGCTACTGCATTGTGTTTAGTAATATCAAAACTAGTTCTATTTATTTGAGCACTCATTCATCCATATTAGTTATCTGATATAAGTGTGCATGTTTAATGAGCTCATCGTCACAGATAAAATCGTCGAAGAATTTATGATCGACCTCATGGCTGAGAAAGTGATGTTTGCAGGTATTCAAGCTTCCTCGACAAGAGGATTGCAAGCCTCTCCATCGAATACTCACAGATCCGGACCATCCCAACCAATAGCAGAGAAAAGAACCAAGAACCGAGATGACTTGGAAAACACGAAGCTAATCCCGACCATGTTACCCGACTACATCCTCCCTCTAGTCGGCGTGGTGAGCCCTGAAAGCGTTTCAAGGGACTTTGATTACACCATGGTTACTGCCTACCTCCCGAAGTGGATACATGTAGTTAGAATGCAGAAAGATAAGATCACGACATTGAAGTTCAACGAATTCAACCTAGGATACCACAAGAACCATAGTATGCTCACTCCTTACAAATAATTGACCAGGATGAAGGGGAAGAACTCAAAAATAATCCCCCAGCCATGGATTATGAACCTCGCGCAATCCACCCTCTTGAATGTAATGAAGATTCCACACTTTGGAAGGCACCAGGAGGTTAACACATGTGTTAAGATCATACTCTCATGTTACAATGGTGGATACCTATGTCTATACTGATGCATCACAGTTGATCCAATGTTGATCCATAGGATCACCAGATTGAGTATGCAAGGACCTGACCCGTAGGACTTCTACCCAGGGAAGGCTATAGATCACACATTGGAACAGAATATCAAAGACACATATGGTGATGTAGAAAAGGGAATGCAAGGCTACAAGGTAGCTTCCATCCATAATGGCGCAGTGCACCTGACTTTCCAGTTGATTGCAGGAAAGATCGTGAGAAAGAACAGAGCTACACAGGTCATAGGATTCATTGTTGACCTCGCCAGGAAATGTGTAGAAGGAATCTAGATGAACTGGGTAAAGTACTTGGTCAACCAGCTGGAATTAGACTGCCACAAAGATTAGGTTCAGGGCTATGAGTTCTACTTTAGTTGTCTCTTGATCCTCATCGCATTTACCACTTGGGAGATACCGGAAGGTGCGACCTTCCTAGACATTGTGCCATTCAAGCCGCTCACTACAAAGTTCACCATGCTCTGGTAATCGAGCGATATTGAAAAACAATGGTAGTCAAATGTGTTCTTTCATACATATTATATCCAACTGAAGAGCGCTCTCAAAGATTTCCCTCACACGACGCCAAACACCCTGCATCGGTTCCAACCCCTCATGAAGTCACACACAGATCGACACTTCATTTATGTCATCGTGTGCGTAGATGAGAATAAATAAGATCTCTAGTAATACTACAATCTCACAGAGGAGGACCTCAAAGAGATAACAAATGACTCATCTGCAAAGCTCCTCATCCCCGCTGACCCCGTAGAAATGTCAGACTCTGAACTAATCGACAACCCTGAGACCACTCATGAAGAAAAGGATACTTCTAGACCCAGAAGAAGGAAGAATACTGGAGAGGTCAAAAACTTGAGCAACACATCGGAATAAACTGCTTTAGTATCACCTGGTCGAGAGGGTGATGAAGAAATATATCAAGAAGAGACCAACGGAAAAAAAGATCAGTAGAAGCAAGGCAAAGTAACACCTCCTAGGAATATTGTTGATGAGGCTGATACCTTGAAGAAAAGGAAGGTTTCCCCCATGAAACCCACTTCCTGAAAGACATCCAGATCCAACTTAACTAAGATGCAGAATGTGCTCACTATAGATGACTTCAAATTCATCATCGTAGTTGTAGAAGATGCCTCGCAGGACATCTTGAATAAACATGAAGCCAAGTAGGAGGAGATGTAATACATGATAAATGTTGAATTCAGAGGGGTACAATAGGCCCGTCAATCCATCTGTGCAGTATCCACTATGCCCCTGCCATCAGAAGAACCAGAGTTAGGAGATGAGCCTACCCAACTCCGCAGACTAGCTGATGTGACCGAAGCTCACCTTCGTCGAGCACAAGCTGAGAAATAACAGGCCACAATAGCCCTAAAACAAGGCCAAGAATAAATGGTAGAGCAACATTGGGTCGTACAAAAGGAGAAGGATGACCTTCAAGACAAGTTTGAAGAAAAGAGGGCGCAGGTCAAGGAAGAAAAAGAGCAGTTGCTCACAGAGCAACTTAGAGTCAAAGAAGCAGTCGACATAGCACTTCTCTCTGTGATAGTCTCAGATCCAAAGGTAGAAGACCGAGTGGAGCATCAAGTAGAGAATCTCGCAGAAGCTATCCAACAAATTCAACAAATAATAGAAGACTTAGAGCTACAAACAGTGCCCATCACTCCGTAGGATGTGCGGGATCAAAGAGAAGAAACTTTTTGAAGCATAGTTGAGAGAATCAGTTCCCTTGCAATGGAATGTAGATGGATAAGTGATCTCATTGCCTAGACTTATGAGCGACTCACTGAGGATCTTGAACTGAAGGTACTATATTCACAGCTCCAGGACACAAAGCAGGAAGAAGAAACGGTACAAGCACAGTTGAATCCCTTGTTAGTCGTTGAGAGGATGAAGCGATCCCAAGAACAACTCACTTCTCAAAAGGAGGTCCACACCATTTAGAGTAAAGTCATGGAAGTGACTCAGAGGCTCCAACCAACACAGGATGAGGCTTGCCAACTATTCGCAGAGATTGAAGGCCGAGTAGAAGAATTGGAGCAAGTCGTCACTGCAACTGAATAATGCTTAGAGGGACCTGCCAATGAAGCAGTTATCCAAGAGTTCGCCGATCAGGAGGTCGTGGCACAACAATAGGTCGAAGCATATTGAGCCAAGCTTGAGGCTTTTGAAGAAGAGCTAACCAGACCAGAGTGACTCGGGACGAGTCACAGGTGAATGTTGGGGGATTGTTGGCACTTGACCAAGTTTTTAGGATCCTTGGTCATGCTTGAACTATTTTTGGGACTTCGACATACTTTCAAAGGCCGAGCGCAAGTCGAAGCAGAGATCATTGGATTTCGGCCCCTTTTTAGGGATTTTTGGGTTTTGGGCTTATGTAATGGGTATGGGGATGTCATACCATGGGTTTGACCATGTTTAGGCCCTCTTTGTAATGTATAAATAGAATTCTAAGAGATGTAAGAGAAGGTCGAAGAAGAGGTTTTTGGTGCTATGCTAAGTGCAAACGATGATTGTAATTGCTTTGTGAATACTGTGTGAGATTTACAAGGCTAAGTGCAAGTTATTGTAAGAGACTGTGAAGAGGCTTTGTGTTGTAACTCAGGGAAGGAGGATATAGCTAAGTGTGCATAGATATCCTATCCTCTGCGGAGTAAGATATCATGGTTCTGTGCATGTAGAATATTGATAGAAAGAAATAAAGAAGAAGAGTTGGTGGACATAGCCCCAGGGTGGGGGTGAACCACGTATATCTCATGTTGTGGTTGCTTTGTTATTTATGGTTGTTCTCTTGTTTATGTGGTTAAATTCTTAGTGCACTGATATATGCTTAGAAGAATCTAATATGGTAGCTTAGTTTTGAATAATGTGAATGAATGCTAGATCTTATCTAGGTTGGTATGCTTAGTGCTTGGATCTATTGGATATGTGTGAATACTACGTTGATATATTATTAGGGTTTAGTTGTGTTGTAAACTAAGACTGAGTATTAATGAATTATAACTGTTAAGTGCTCTGTTAAGGTGTTATAATCAAAGATCTGTGTCCCAGCTAAGGTTGCATACATCTGAGTCTTGCAACCACCCTTGCCTCTACCTCGGGTGAGACTTCATTTTCTTCATAGGTGTTGCTGAAAAGGGCTGGTAGTTAGGGTTTTGTTGGTGCATTGTTGTAAGAATTGAACCCTGGGTCTGCCCCTATGCCAAAAGATTATTAAAAAGGTACTAATGTCTCTTCCAATGAGATTTGATCCTAATATTTTGAACCTAGAAGAAAGAGAAGATCTTGCTACATTGATCATGGATGATTTACATGGAATCCTTATAGCTCATGAAATGAGAACAGAGCAGGATAAAACATCACGGAAGGAAGCATATTTCAAAGAATCTAAGAAGACAAAGAAAAATAAGAAAAATTCCAAGTCAAACTACAACTATAGTGATGATTCAGATGAATATGAAGAAATAACCAACTTTGTAAGGAATCTAAAGAGATGAATTGGTAAGTACAAAGGTAAGATTCCTTAAAAATTATTTAATTGTGGTAAAATTGGTCATTTTTCTATTAAATTTCCTTATGATAAGAATTCATATAGTGATGAAGAAGAAGATCCCAATAAAGGAAAGAAATATCATTAAGGAGAAAACAAAAGAAACAAAAATAAATCCTTCAAGAAAATCCTCTACTCAAGAGAATACAATTCCTCATTGGATGAAGATGATGATAGTGACCATGACTCAGAAAGAGTAATATTTATGGAATTTGAAAATTATGAAGAAGAATATGAAGAAGAAGGTGAATTAGATATTCAAGCAGAACTACTCAATGCCTTACGTGAGATCAAAATTTAAAGGAAGAAAAATAAGTCAGTCAAGGAAGAATTGATCAATATAAAGGAGGGTTCTCAAAATCCCAACTATGAAGAAGTCCAACAAATGATTATGAAGCTAAAGGTCCAAGAAGAAGAAGCCAAAATAATTTAACACTCAAAAACTAGTTGAAAGAAAAAGGAGAAAAGGAAGGAGAGCTTGGAAGCAGAAATAGACTCACTAAGGAAGGAACTTTAAAATAAAGACATGCAATAGAATAGCACCAAAATATTGGATGAAATCATTAGTAGTCAAAGGACATACTATGTGTTGGAGAGGCATTTTGGATAAGTTTTGGGATATGCACCAAAAGCAAGATGAAGAGTAGAAGAAAGTTAGAAAATGGATGAGAGCCCACGATGGAAGCATAATATAAGGAGTCAACGAGTGTGAAAAAAGGATGTGCGATGAAGCAGCACACAAAAGGTGGAAAATGATTATAAATTGTTGGGTTTTGGGAGACACTTTTTCCACTTCTATAACGGGTTTATGGGGGACATTTTTCCACTTTTTTAATGGGATTATCCTTATTGTTATGTATAAATATGTAAGAGGTAGAGAATATGAGTGATAGTGTGAGGATTATGTAAGTTTCTAATGCTTTTGGGTAAGGAAGTGGACTAGACTCCTAAACTAATCAATCAACTCAATACAGTAGGTAATAAGGTTTATCGCACAATATATTTATGGTTGAGTAGTATAATGGGGGGTTATATTACAGATTTTGCAGTAGATTGCACCGAGTCTTATAGTGTCACAAAGAGGGACTTATTCAAGGGTCCGTGCGAAAGATATTTGAGCACATTATCTATTTGGATAAATAGGTTACTGTTTGATAGGAATTTCATGAAGATGGAGTTTGATAGCTAAGCACCTTCACACATAGGGGGGACTGGGGGATGACTAGAGGACGGTCTGAGAGTGGGAAGGCCGAGTAAGGAGCCGATGGGATGACAATTCTAAGAGAGGAAAATGACTCAGATAGAGAGATTGGAGTATTGAACTGTGGTAAAATATTTAGATACAGTAAGAGGGATACTATGGATGGAAAAGGAGAGAAGCATAGGGAATTCAAGGAAAGTGACCGCTATGTAGAAATTTAGATCAGATCATATGAAGAAAGGAAAATGAAAGAAATACATCCTCAGTACTATACAACAGAAGAAGGAATACCATCTTATATTAGAATTTTCATCGAACCCACAAGCCCGTATGTGTCATTAAGGATTGAATTAGGAACCGAGACTTGTTCAAGATAAATTGTAATAAGTGGAGTAAGTTAGAGCGATAGTAAGAATAATGGGAGAAACAAAACAAAATAGAGTAAATCAACATCACCAAGGATAAGTACAAAACCTAGTACAATGGAAGGGATAGATCATACATTGAGAATTCCTAAGTTTTAGGGAACATGGTCGGAGGAAATTGAGAAACATTTTTTTGTATGCGACACAATATGGACTGCGAACAATTTCTAGGACAAAGTGATGAAAATTGTGTAGTTGGACATAAAACTCATAGGCCGTGCACTATTGTGGTATATGAAGTTTCAAACAATTACATGAGACGGATAGTCAATAACATTGGCGGAGATTGAACAATCATTATTAAAAGAATTCAAGAAGCACTAATACGAATCCCAATATATTACAAAACTAAAAGAAATTAAGCAAGTGAATAACAATATAGTGTGGGACTATGACCATAGATTTAAATATGTAATGGGTAGACTAACCTTTTATATTCTTAATGAGAAACATCAGGAATGGTTTATAGAAGGCCTATTTCTGCATATTCGTTGTCCGTTAACATAGTAGAAGGTCATTCAACAGCCAAAAGCTTTGAAAATTGCGATGAAATTAGAAGCATATCCTATAGGAGATGACACAAATATGGCATAGGTATAGTTGCAATTGAATGCACTAATAATTCAATTATCAGAGATAACGAAGGAAAATGAAAAGTGAAAACATTTTTGGTGCATAACATGAAAGACATAAGGCCATAGAAAGGAAGAGTTTTTGGCCTTCGCATAATATATGGCCACCAGAGCACTAAACCCATTGGAAGGAGGATTGGGGTACTACAAGATATGTAAGACATGGGGGAATCACCTGACTACTTGTCCCTTAATGCAGAAATATTAGAGCATGAAAAGAAATTTATTCTTCAATTTTTTCAAATTGGTAGGACATGATGAGAAATACTGTCACACATTCAACTTACTGAGAGAGCGTACTTCAGATGTGTACATAATTCATGAATTAAATGTCACAAAAAAAGGAGGAATCCCATAGTATACCACTCCAATAGGTTTTAATCAGGGTGGATGTGGAGGTTTTGACGTAGGTCGAGGACGTGGAGGATTTTGTCAAGAAGGTAGATGATCGATAATTTTTTACAACTACAATGAAGCAGGACATTAAAGAGAGATTTCCAAAATCCTTGCACGAAATGCATGTATTGCAGATCCTTGGATAATGTGACAAAATAATGTCCCCAACTGATAGCGAAGTGGTAGGAAAGAGGGAATCAGAACCAACATCAGACTCCACATCCGAATCAAAACCAGAGCCTGCAAATGATAGTCACTGAAGAATGTGATGATCAACTAAGAGTAGCAGTTTTTATGCATGGTGGAATAAGAACAGGACCAGATGTGATAGAGAAATGGAAAAGGAGTGTAACAATGGACAAGGAAAGCAATTGAGCCCATGCCATCATTCAATCTACATAAGAAAAAAAAACCTATCAAAAAGAAAGCAAGGAGATACTAGAACTAGAATGGATAGCCTCAATGTCGAAAACACTACCAGTATATTATATGTCATCGGTTTATGATTACACTATTCCAAATAGGCCAATCAAAAAGGTAAAAAACTTTGATAGATTTTATAAAAATATGTTTGGAATTGATGCAGGATGAGACAACAATGAATACATTACAAATAATTATTGATCAATGTACATAAGAATGAGAAGTACCCACAATGTAGAAAGTAGTGAACCAAGTCTTGTGCAAAAATAGGAAAAACAAAGAGTTCAAATTAAGTGCGTAGATAGGAGAATATGACATGGATAATGTCATCTTCGACTTAGGATCAAACATCAATTTTCTTTCAAGATAGATGTGGGAGATGATGGGGAAACTAAATCTAGTTTGGTTGACTGTCTAGTTGAGGTTGGATAACCAACATAATATAGTACCTATAGCGAGTTTTTTAGGAGTACTTGTGAACATAGATGGAGTGTGCAGTGTAGCTAAATTTGAATTCATTGATATTGTGGATTAAATTAAACCATACCAAGAATTTCTTGGACTGGATTGGGCCTTTTATAATTAAAAAGTCATCAACTTGGAGAAAATATAAATGATTTTTGAAGGAAGAGGTTTAAAGGTCACTATGAAATTAGACCCTATGAAGGCAAGAAGATATGTGGATCCCACGAGAAGGGAAATTGATAACTTATATAACATGATAGCGCATATGGATGACTACATCAACCCCACTATGGATGGTGAAATTAGTTGGAGAAGCATAAGCTATTGCACATCAGATTCAGAGGAAGGACTTGAATAATGGAATCATCGGTTTCATGAAGTGTCGACAAAAGGTGCGTGCACATTACTCGTTCATTACACTGGATCAGAGCAGAGGTATGCGACATGCAAAAGTTTCAAGGAATAACAGAGGTAAGTTCCTTTTTCAGTGAATTTGAGTTGTAGATACCTAAATATCAAAGGTTATTAGCATTATATGTTTCACTAAGAGTGACCAAAATGAGATGGTGGGAAACCCACAAGGAAGGGGCGAAGTATTGGCAACATTGAAAAAAGATGATGCAGATTAGGTTTGGAATATAGGATGTTATGCCCAAGTATATTGGCATGAGAAATATGAAGGACCATGTGGCATGATGTATTACAACTTGGTTGCATGTGCTGAAGTAGGAATGGATGCAAAGGTTCATACATACCCTAGATACAATTCCCAGGAACTAGTACATAGAGCTAGAAGCATGCAGAGGAATGATGAAATGGGAGGATCTCAACCAAAACTTTAAGGTAACATTTAAATTTGAATCCGAGTCACCTTTGGTTTATGTAGTCTTACACATCATTAGAGGAAACATTTTTATGGAAGAATAACAAGTAGGAATAGTACCTACAGGTAGTTTGCATGGAGAGTTTGCGATATGTCATGAATTGTTGGAATGTTATGACATTACCAAGGATAACAAAGAAGAAGAAGACCCATGAAATGTACAGGTATCATAAATTGAAGGGGAGCATTACGTGTTAGGTCCAACACTTGAATTTGATGCATGTGCAAAATCCTTAAGAATGTGAAAAGTGAACATTGGCATAGAGGAGAAGCCAAAGTTTGCAAACATTGGGGATTATTGGAATGATGAGACCGTGGAAAATATCACAAATCTACAACATGCGTACCAAAATATTTTCCCAACCACCTTTTAAGAGATGAAATGGATAGCTGGAGAAATGAGATAGATGAATATCTTGTAGAAAATAGATGCTAAACCAGTAAGACAAAGACCTTACACATTAAATTCAAGGTATAAGGAAAATATGAAAGCATAACTTGATAGGATGTTAGAAGCTGGTATAATTGAACCTGTTGTAGAATCTGAATGGATAAGTCCGATGGTGGTTCAATATAAGAAGATGGAGGGTATTCGAATTTGTGTATACTTAATAAAGTTGAATGATTCATGCTTACATGAACCAGTCCTGGCCCCCTTTATAAATGAACTATTGGAAAACGTGGGAGGATAGGAGGCCTACTCGTTCACTGATGGATTTTTAGGATGCCATCAGATAAGGATTGCACCATAATATATACATAATACCAACCCACCAATGAGGAGAATATGAGCTAGGGATTTAATTATCATGACAAATTATATGAGAACATGGTTAGAAGCGGAACCAGATACAGACTACAACATGGAGACAACTGCACAATTCTTGTTTGAGAACATCGTCACTAGGTTTGGGTATTTACATTTTTAACAAAAAAATTGCAACACTAACATAAGAATTCCAGATATAGCATCAAAAGAGCACTCCATATCACCCACAAGACAATGGAATTGTGGAGGCCTTCAACAAGATATTGGAGAATGCATTGACCATGGTGTGAAATGTAGGATGAGATGGTTGTGATTTAAGGATTCCTGCAGTGCTTTGGGCTTACAGAACTACATGAAAGAAGTTAACAAGGAAGACACCCTTTGGATTAGAATATGGTCAAGAAGCAGTCATGCCCATGGAATTTCTTGTACCAAGTATGCACATTGCTTCAATGACATACCTTACGGATTCTGATGAAGTAGAAGAAATGCTATCACAGATACGAGTACTAGAGGAATATCGATTTATTGTAGGATTCCATCAACAAGAACATAAAGTGCAAGAAAAGGAATGGCACAATAGACACATCAAGAAGAAGAAATTATAGATAGGAGATCTAGTACTGCTTTATGACAACATGTTCTTACAACACCCAAGAAAGTTCAGGATGCACTGGATAGGACCATATGCGCTCAACTATGTGACTGACACAAGTTCTTTTTAGTTAGAGTAGCTGGATGGGCAAGTCGTGGAAGGACTAGTGAATGGGAGTTGAATGAAACTATATAATGATGATTCTCCTTCTTCTCAGTAAAGGAACTGCGCAGGTTAAAACTGTATCATAATGTACTATAGGAAGGAAAAGACATAAAAAGAAAGAAAAAAAAGGAAAAAAAGGAAAAAGTATGAAACGAGTTAAAGGAAAAGGTCATAAGTTGCAAAGAAAGATAATTTTAGGTTAGTAAGTATAGAGGAAGAGAAGGAAACTATCGTAGATAAGAAGAAGAAACAAGATTGTGCAAAAGGAAGAATATGCGTAGAGATATGAGATTGCGAAGATGAAATCTAAGAACATTTAACACACTCCATGATGGGACGTGCAACAAAGAGTTATCATGAAAAAAAGTTAGTGGAATTTCATAACATTAAATGCAGGAGATCGTGATAGATTGAAAAATAAAATGGAGAATTCAACAAAGATACAAAGAGATGGAGTAATAAAAGAAGGTAATGAATGACAACCATTAGTGGATTAGAAGGGAAGTTTAGGTGTGAAAGGAAACCACAGTTGGAAATGAATTATAAAAGCATGAACAAGGCCAATGAGGGTTATTGTTTGTCATAGAGAGTCAAATATTGCACATTCGAAGAGCCGAAGTTGCAGAGCCACAATCCTGAATAGAGTTTGAGAACCAAGTAGAACTTGAAATCAATGTCACAAAGGAAGAGGGCACCTAAGGAAACAATAGCATACACATTAGTATTGAAGAAACCATGCAACCATCCTACAATGCTACCAGTAGTTAAAGAAACAAAGGAATATTCATCCTCAATTGAATGATTTCCTAGGGATTATATCGCACCAAGAAATCCATCAGTGATGCACGTCCATTTGAAGAAATAGGCTAGGTATCCAATAGTTGAGCCACCGATCCAAGAAGGCATCATAATAGAAGGGGATATGTTAGGTATGATACCATCTCTAAAATACATTGACCATGATATCACTGACAAAAATAAGTTCCCAAAGCTCGTACATAGTAAGTTCCTCAGGAGATTCACTAGTTTCGATACGCACATGATCATCATGGAACCACAGAAGTGGGATAGGGGTTTGCAAAAATCAAGTCTTGTAAACCTATTCGACATACTACATTTTGGTGGAGATGAGAGATGAAAGTGTGAGTGAATTTTTTTTCAATTTATGTGCATGAAGGATACCTTTGACTTGATAGGCTAGTAGCCATTGACATGGATTTGATAGTGCACATTACAGTTCTTCCATTACATGGACATGACCCTGCATCCATGTTTTTTGATAAGACGGAGAGAGATATCATCGATATCATGAAAGAAAAGTTTCATACATTATGAGGACAATGTAGTCTAGATGTTTGTAGCATATGCGAACCAACAGTAAGATTTGTGATGAAATCCTTAGCCTATAAATTATTCATGAAATGCATAAAATATCAAGTCCCAACAATGGTTATAGGATTTGTAGAACAATGTGTTGAGGGTGTCCAGATCAACTGGGGAACATTTTGTTTGAACCAATTCTTGATTGAATCCAAGGAAATGAAAGATAAGGGGACATAATTCCACTACTCTTGGTTATTGATCCTGATCATGCTATTATCCTAGAGAGAGTCAGATGAAAATCAATTTTTGGGCCTCACAGAGAATCCTTGCTTAGCCATGGGATATCAAAACCTTTGGTAAAATACACATAAGGTGCTCCAAATGGACAATAATTTCAATTTCTATATCTACAAGGAAATTATCAAAGACAACATAAATAATACCTCGTGCATACTACCTCAGGTGGTCGAGGCATACAAAGAAGTGGCATGTTTCAAGGCACAACACCACCACATTTATGTTAAGGTGCAGAATGACCCATACCAAAAGCGGTTGCCAACACAATATATACTGACAAAAGAGGAGATGGGAAACATCATGTCTGATTAGGATGATGAGTGTTATATTCCACCCATAGAGAGAGAGACATTAATTCATCCAAATACGAAGTTATACGACGTCGATGAGAAGAAAGAAGATGAAGAAGAATATGATCCAGAAAAAGGGAAGGAACCAAAGGAGCCAATGCCACCGCCAACACTGATCAATGATAGAAAGAGAAAATATACAAAGACAAGAAGATACAAATATCAACATCCCAAGAAAAAATCCATTAAGGAAGTCATTATTTAGGAACTCACCAAAGAATATTTGGAGAATATAGGTGACCGGGTAAAATAAGTCACTAACGATGCATTTCAGTGCACAACACAACAACAAAAAGATATGAACAAATAGATGAAAACATAGATGGAATGATTGTGATAGCTATTAGAAGTCGCAAACATCGCACTAGGTGGAAAGATAGAGGAAGAACCAACAACCACCACTACCAATATTGGAGAGGCAGGACCAATAATCTCCCAGTCCTTGACAGTCACAGAGGAGAGAAGGATAATTAAGCTAGATATAGGGGTAGTCGAGTTCCCCATGACAGAGGTGTAAGAGAAGGACATGAAATTAGGTCACATAGATATAGTTCTATCAAAACTACCAATGGATGTATTGCAGGAGCTACAGATGAGATAAACACAAGAGTTGAACATGCACGCCAAGAAGACATCCAATGAGCTCGTAAATATTACAGCTAATAATTTTACAATAGAAACATAGTATAACAAAGTGAAATATGAGTGTGATGAGGCCATGTAGAAATAAGAACGAATGTAACAAGCATTTGAGTGCATATATCAATAAATCCCAGAGGCACAAGACGAGAAGGAGGCCTCGATGGAATATCGGGTCACAAAGATAAGGGAATCCATTCAGGGTTTCCACGCATGCATAGTCGATCACATGTAACACCGGGTTTACCACCTGAAGAGAGGGAGACGAGGAAGAAAACTGTGACAACTATGGTAGACAATATAAAGACTTTAGAAGAAGAGTGCACACACATGTACATAGAGACTATGGGTGTTTTGAAACAACTGAATGACAACCGGGTGAAATAGGAGATAAGTAAGAATATTAAGTCTACACATGGAAAGGTGAATAAAGTACAAACAACAATGGGCGCACTTACACTAGTAGGAGTGGTAAATTTGATGAAAAAGAACTGAAAGTTGTATTTAGAAATGAATCATCTTAGGGAAGAGAATCAGACCCGCACACAACATATAAAAGTTTGATAGGAATAAACATACAAAATGACAACGACCCTCACATTAACTTAAGGCATCATCAAACAAGAAATTGAAGAGGGTGTCGAGAAGGTGCAGGCTTGGATAACAATTGAAATAGTAGGATAAATTTTGTATAAGGAACTAGAGGTTAAGGAAAAGGCCACAATAGAAAAGGAGACCTTCAAAGCATTCATGACACATTGAAAAGAATCCTAAGTGATCCATACATTCAACATAAACCAGAAAACATCATAAATTGAAAACACATAATAACACACAGATTTACGTGGTTCACCCAAATTGGGATATGTCCACAACAACTTGATTATTATATTATTCATTGATAGTTCTATTAAAATTGAACACTTCACTACAAAATATGTAACAATATCGTTTACCAAACTTGCCTCACTATTCTGTTGTAGCGCGATTTTGCTCATCGGTCATACCTCATATTTATTCCTTCGCTCCACTTCCCTACCCAAAAGAATTATCAACTTACATACTCCTCACACTATCATATGTATTATGCTATACATCTTACATATTTAGACATAACAATAGGTCTAATCCCGTTACAAAAGTGTACAAAGTGTCCCCCAAAAACCCATTATAAAAGTGGACAAAGTGTCTCCCAAAACCCAATGGTTTATAATCATTTTCCACCTTTTTCGCATTGCTCCATCGTGCATCCTTTTATCACACTGTTTGAATCCTTGCAGTCCACTTCCATTGCACGCTATGGTCCATTTTATAACTACCTTTTACTCTTCATCTTCCTTTTGGTGTAGATCATAAAACTTATCCAAAATGCCTCTCCAACACCATGACAAGTTTGGACTAGGATACAAACAAATGCATACTGAGAAGGGTTCAAGCTCCATGGAAATATAAAATGAATAAGAACAAAGGAGTCATGCATAGGTCACCATAGGTCCCATCAAGAAGAAAGAATGCAAGGCTTAAAAAGAGAACATTCAGGAAATAGAGAGAACTCGAGAAGGATATTACCAAAGAACTGCACCTCCTAGAATATTTAGAAATCATAATCAACAACCATCAATGGAGAGAACTGAAGATGAAGATTATAGAAGAGATGCAACATTTAGAAGATCCCCTGCACTAAGGTACCAAAATATTTTTCTTGGTTTATGTTATTCCTGTAACAATTTTGGGCACAAGGCTATAAACTGTAGAGACTATGGTAATAATAGAGGAAACTACGAAGGCTACTCTAGAAATAATTATCTCAAAAATCCTAATGAAGAATATAACAAAAACTATAACAATTTTGTCTTATTCAATAATGAAGTAGAATTCTACAAACGAAAAAATTATGGACACATATCCAAAGATTGCAGATTGATTGTTCCTCCAAAGGAACCAAAGAAAGATTTCAACAATCATGTAAAATAGCCATCAAGGATATGGAAAAGGAATTAGCATAAATTGAACATTGAAGAATGTTCAATTGATCTATAAGCCCAAAGAAGAAAAAGTGATTGGTATGTTTATAGTGATTGCTAAAATCACATGATAGGTGACAAGGACAGGTTTGTAACTCTAAATAAAGAAAGAGATGAATATGTTTCATTTGGCAATGATAACTCAACCAAAATTGTACGAAAATGAATGTTCAAGATTGGAAGTAAACATGATATGGAAGAAAATGTACTTCTTGTCAAAAATATGAAGTATAATATGCTAAGTGTGAGTCAAATGTGTGACCAAGGACACACACTCCTAATCAACTGAATGAAACGTGAAATAAGGAAAGAAGAATTAGGAAAGTTGGTGGAGAAAACAATAAGGAATCCAAATAATATATACATCTTAAATTATATTGGAATCTGTTGTGGCTCACCTCCCACAACAACCCATATTTTAAAATTTTTATGGGTCTGCCTTTTATTTTTCGCACCTATTTTCTTCCCTATAAGGCATACATTCTTAATTCAATAGGAAATACTATATTAAGTAATAATTGATTCAGAATCATGTATGTCGGAGTTTTTCACTCCACAAATCATCCAAAACTCCGATCGTCACACTCAGATAACTCCAGCTCATCCACCACGCTCCCTTCGTGGAACCCCATGGATTATTAGACTCAAGTCCAACCTATCTCTCCTCCCCGAGTCGACCTGTCAAAATGACACTCCCCCAAATGGAATCCTAAGATTGGACCCTCGATTTCCCTATTTACCGATATTCAATAAGTTTCGTTTATTTCTTTCAGGACTCATCACCTTCTCTAAGGTATCAAAGGAATATTCCTTAGATACCATTCTCTTCGGAGTCTAATTCATGCATCATCCTCTCAAACTCCAAAGCTGAAATAGTGATAGACTTCTCGAGCCTTTCGATGAGTGTGTCTGGCACATTCTGCCAAGATTAAAGAATATTATTTTGATACTGTCTCCATCAGATTTTGAACATCTCCTCGTCCTTTAAAAATCTAATGGATTTGTTCCAAAGTATTACAAAAAATACGCTTGACACATATTTCTAGAAAAATTAATATTCTTGCGATACCTTTTCTTAGAGGTTTAGGTTGAACCTCACCCTTACTACCTCCGATTCCAAGACCCCAATGAGTCCCACCTCCCCTCGTAATGCTACATATGGGTCGGGTCGTCACACTTTTCCAAATATAAGAGAATTTACTTTTGATACCCTTACCTTCATAGCTCGAATTAGTCTGCGATCCCTCCCTCTATGAATGTGCACCTCTGATAAAGGTCTTATTTTAAGCTGAACTTGGCACCACCTCCGATACATGAATCCAGGTGTCCATCAACCTTAATGAGAATTAATGATAGAGATAATGGGAATTGACAACATAGGTTAAGAATAGATCTAGAAAGATTCTTGTACACACCTGAGTTATGACACATTTTTGTTGGTTTAATATGTGTTATGAGCTATAGAAACTCTTGTATTTAGACACAACTTACGTTGTAAGTTTGAAGAGAATTTTTTCTATATTGGTTCATTTTATTATTGAGTGCTACTACATAGTTACAACAATTGCTTGATTACATGTAACCCATTTTTGTTTTTTAAACATTAGTTTTCTGTTACTATTAACACATTTTGTTTAATTAAGATGATAATCATTTTAACATGCTATTACATGACAAATTGGTAATCAATCATGGAAGCCAGAACTCCAAAATCCCTAAGGGATTGATGTACTTCTAGACCATTGCATGACATGAACTATCATCTTGGCCAATTGAATCTTTGGTGACTAATACTAATCATCACACTGGCGAAGACCGCTACCTCGGTTATGAATAAATCTACAAGATCTTTAATTCTGTAGATTTCCCCATGGATGAAGAGAATTTGAAAGTATACTAGAATATCCTAGGAAGCGATATCCATCTAGTAGCCACCCAAATTCTTGTTTTCCCATATAATGAAGTAGCACAATGGTGCCTCATACATTTTGTTTCCACTACAATGAACATCTTGAGAAAACAAGGGAAGCGGGTAGCATCTGTAACACCCTATTTGCCCCAGTTTGTAAAAATAATTATGCTGACCAAGAACTGTGGAAAACTCAAGAATGTGAATGTGTGATGTGAATGGACCTTGTGAAAAAGGTCAATGAATGTAAGTAAGATTATATATATATATATATATATATATATATATATATATATTGAAGGTCTGCTGAGAGGGGATATGATAAAAAAAAAAGAGACCACGATGGTTGAAGAAAGGTGGTGGAAGGCACCTGGAAAGGTGGCGTTAACTTCCATCGAAACCAATACCGTATTTGGACTTTACTATCCTGGAGAACCAAGAGAGGCTCGCTAGCCCAAAATAATTTACTCACAGGTTGGTAGGTAGATGGCTCGTCAGGAATTAATGAGGGATGGGGGAAGTGAACCGCCCATCCATAGGAGCCTCGGGCCTGACCACTGCGAGGGAAATCATTCCACACACAACCTCGCAAGAGGAAAATGCATGAGGAAGGAGCGAGAAGGGGGCAGATGTGAGGGAAGGAGGAAGAACTCTGGAGATATGCAGAGTGAGTGATAACAGAGAAGGGGGAGAGTAACCCTCATTCTCGGTCATTGGAAAACCAATACACAGTCTCGCAACGTCGTGGTCTCAACTCAGGGGTGGCTAGTGGTAAATCCATTGGGATTCGTTGAGACTACAATTGGGTGGAAACGAGCACCTATCTCAGTAGTTGAATCACCTCTGGTGTTATTTCTGATAAGTGTTATTTTGAAGTTAATGCCATAATTGCATGTTCAGTTTTATGTGCTTGTAAATAGTTCTGAATAGAAGTGTTTACCTAACGTTGATTTGATAGAATGGATGCCTGTGTATGCTTACATGCCATAGTTGTTTTCTACACAAATGTTTAAGTCTAGGACATGAGTTCGCTCCACCGAGAATTGTCTTATTTTCTTAGTTTCTCGTAATATTCTGGAAAGGTCCCTTGAGAGTACTCTTTTCCGAGAATTACCCCTTAAACCTTGTAATCGTGTTGAAACTTACCAGAGATTCAATTAAGATCAGGGATAATTGCCCGAGAACCATCTGAGGGTTCATGCAATCCAAATTTGGAACCCTTATGCAAGAAAGAGTAGCTTTCTAAGGTATCGAGGTCATGGGAGCCTGAAGCTCCGAGAGTTTGAACTTCGTGATTCAAGTTCAGAAGAGATAGCGAGATATGACCATTTCACGTATCAGGGATTCATGGGTTTGGAGTTGGAAGACCGGGCTCTTGGAGTCACGAAGTCCTGAGTTGCGAGATCGTGATGGGATACTGGATCGTAGATCCCAGGGACCCATCGAAGCTCTATAAGCCGTCAATATTAACCTTTACCTAGGCGGGAGAGTGAACTCGACTACGTCCCAAAAGTCCTGAAGACATCGAGACCATCCATGTTGGAGGAAAGGTGGAAAAGATCTATCCATTTCGCATATCGAGGATTCGTAAGTTTGAAGGTGGAAGACCTGACTCTTGGAGTCACAAAGTCCTGAGTCACGAGATTGCGATGTGATCTGGGCCGTTAATCAAAGAGGAAAGGTGGCAGAGATCTGGCCATTTTGCGTATCTGGGATTCACGAGTTTGGAGGTGGAAGACCCGACTCTTGGAGTCACGAAGTATCGAGTCACAAGATCATGATATGATCCAGGTCATTGATCAAAGAGGAAGGACAGCCATGGGATCAAGCATCTCAATACATCACGTATCGGGGGTTCACGAGTTCGGAGGTTGAAAGGAGTCGTTTACGACTTCTCGAGTAGCGAAGTGCCGAGAGTCGAGCACGAGAGAACACGTGGCAAAATTTCCTGGTGGGGCCCACGTGATTGATAGGTGGACACTGGTCACCTAGAGAAGGGAGTCAACGTTCTGTTGACTTCTCGTGTCTCAGGGATTCGCAGAATAAGACCCTGAGAGCTCAACCCCTGGACTTGCGAAGTCCTGAGTAGCGAGAACGTGAGAAGGATAATAAATATCACTTCTCGGGGGTTCGTGAAGGAGAGGTGCCAGGATTTGATGCTACAACTCGCGAAGTGGCGAGTTGCGAGAAGTGCAAAGAGGAAGTCAACTATTGTTGACTTTCTCGTCTTAGGATTTCGAAGAAGAAGAGCACGAGAACTCGACACTTCAACCTGCGAGGTTGTGAGTGGAGAAAAGTGTCAAAGAGAAGTCCCGAAGGAATCTGGACCGTCCATCAAGGGAGACGCGTGGTGAGCGGTCAGAGCTCAGGGAAAGTTCCAAAATCCTGTGGACCATTGATCCGGATTATTTTCGACACGAAATGAGAGCGGAGATATAATAAGGAAATGCACAGAGATATCACATATATCTAATAATATAACAGAAATATATCAGAGATGCAACCATAAACACAGAGATACAATAATACACGATTTCTATTAATGAAAGAAATGTACAGAGACTGTAAAAATACAGAGTGAAAGACTCGCTAGAATGGTGGCAGCTTATCCCTGAGAAGAGATGTGACGGCTACTCGCATTCACAAGAAGATGATTACAATGAGGCTTGGAAGGCATTTTTACAATAGACGGGAATGCCAAAAGTCCTAGACATCCAAAAACCTAACCCTAGGAGATGAAGCGCCAAAAGTCATGTGGGCCTCGTTTGGGTGAGTTGGTGCATCAACTTCCCGGGGTCGTAACTTTTGCATACGATCTCTATTTTAGGCATGTGATAGCTCGTTGGAAAGGTATCATCGAGGATATTCATTTTGGGGGCTCAATGATGCCTTCGGATATCATTGAGAACCTCGATCTTGAAAAAAACTTCATTTAGGCCCTCAAAATGGCCCCGGAAGTGAAAACCTGCTAAAAATAGTAAATTGCCAAAATGGCCAGAAAACTGTTTTGAGCCATTTGGAAAAGGTG
>ML778136.1:352775-372046 GCA_009831015.1 Picea engelmannii | reverse complement strand
GTAAAATATGAAGGCTATCAGATGACCGAAGGAGGTCTGCTCACTTACAGAAATAGATTTTATATTCCAGCGTGTGACGACTTGAAGAGGTTCATTATGGATGAACTACATAAAAGACCCTATACTGGTCATCCAGGATACCAGAAAATGATCACTGCCACCAGGAAACAATTTTATTGGCCTAGATTGAAGAAAGACATAGTAGAGTACCTAGCCAAATGCATAGAGTGCCAACAGGTTAAAGCAGAACATCGACACCGAATAAGATTATTGCAACCTTTACCAATCCCAGAGTGGAAATGGGAAACCATATCCATGGATTTCATCACTGGATTACCAACCTCAACCAAACAAAATGATGCCATTATGGTGGTGGTGGATAAATTGAGCAAATCTTCTCACTTCATCCCCATCAGGTCGACCTGTAAGGCAATCGATATCGCCCAGGTATTCATGAAAGAGATATTCAGACTGCATGGTATGCCGAAAGAGATCATGTCTAACAGAGACACGAAATTTACTTCCAACTTTTGGAAATCACTGATGGTTGGTTTAGACACCAAGTTGTTGTTTAGCACCGCCTATGACCCTCAAACCGACAGACAGACAGAAAGAGTGAATCAAATACTAGAATATATTTTAAGGATACATGTAATGCATCAACCCAAGAAGTGGGAAGACTACCTGCCACTGGTATAATTCGCCTATAAAAACGACTACCAAGCATCCTTAAAGATGAGTCCCTTCGAAGCCCTCTATGGTAGACTGTGTAACACTCCAATAAGCTGGAGTAATCCCATAAACAGGATTTCTTTTGGACCCGACATGTTGAAAGAAATGGAACAACAGGTGACTCAGATAAAACAAAACCTGAAGGTCGCTCAGAACCGACAGAAAAGTTATGCCGACCAAAAGAGAACTCCAAGAGAGTTCAAAGCGGGAGATCATGTATATCTCAGAGTTAGGCCCAGGAAGAGTTCCCTGAAAATGGGAGCTTGTGCCAAGTTGGCACCTCATTATTGTGGACCCTTTGAGGTTCTAGATAGAGTGGGACCTATAGCCTATAGGATAACACTTCCTCCCAAAGTAAAAGCACATAATGTTTTCCATGTTTCATTATTGAAGAAATATGTACATGATGCTAATCATATAATTGACTGGTTTATGATCCAGGTGGAACCGGAGGGAGAATTTCTACCAGAACCTCAGTGCATACTGGACAGAAAGGAAACCCTTCTTTGAAACCAAACCATTTCACATGTCAAGGTGCAGTGGAGACATTTTGGCCCAGATGAGGCTACATGGGAAATGGAGGATGCCATGAGACAAGCATATCCAATTTTGTTTACTTCTGTACATGCATGACATGCTGATAGATAAGAACATCGAGGACGATGTTCCTTTAAGGGGGAGGGAATTGTAACACCCTATTTCCCCCAGTTTGTAAAAATAACTATACTGGCCAAGAAGTGTGGCAAACTCAAGAATGTGAATGTGTGATGTGAATGGACCTTGTGAAAAAGGTCGATGAATGTAAATAAGATTATATATATTGCAGGACTGCTGAGAGGGGATATGATGAAAAAAAAGAGACCACGATGGCTAAAGCAAGGTGGTGGAAGGCACCTAGAAAGGTGGCGTTAACTTCCATCGAAACCAATACCGTATTTGGACTTCACTGGCCCGGAGAACCAAGAGTGGCTCACTGGCCTAAAATAATTTACTCACAGACTGGTAGGTAGATGGCTCCTCAGGAATTAGTGAGGGATGGGGGAAGTGAACCGCCCATCCGTAAGAGCCTCGGGCCTGACCACTGTGAGGGAAATCATGCCACATGCAACCTCGCAAGAGGAAAATGTGTGAGGAAGGAGCGAGAAGGGGGTAGACGCGAGGGAAGGAGGAGGAACTCTGGAGATATGTAAAGTGAGTGATAGCAGAGAAGGGGGAGAGTAACCCTCGTTCTCGGTCACTGGAAAACTGAGACATAGTCTCGCAACATCGTGGTCTCAGTTCGGGGGTGGCTAGTGGTAAATTTGTTGGGATTCGTTGAGCCTACGGTTGGGTGGAAGAGAGAACCCATCTCATTAGTTGCATCACCTCTGGTGTTATTTCTGATAAGTGTTATTTTGAAGTTAATGCCATAATTGCATGTTTAGTTTTATGTGTTTGTAAATAGTTCTCCATATAAGTGTTTACCTAACGTTGATTTGATAGAATGAATGCTTGTGTATGCTTACATGCCATAGTTGTTTTCTATACAAATGTTTAAGTCTAGGACATGAGTTCGCTCCACCAAGAATCATCTTATTTTCTTAGTTTCTCGTAATTTTCTGGGAAGGTCCCTTGAGAGTACTCTTTTCCGAGAATTACCCCTTAAACCTTGTAATTGTGTTGAACCTTACCAAAGATTTGATTAAGATCAGGGATAATTTCCCGAGAACCATCTAAGGGTTCATGCAATCCAAGTTTGGAACCCTTATGCAAGAAAGAGTATCTTTCTAAGGTCTCGGGGTCATGGGAGCCTGAAGCTTCGACAGTTTAAACTTCGTGATTCAAGATCAGAAGAGATAGCGAGATATGAACATTTCACGTATCGGGGATTCGTGGGTTTGGAGTTGGAAGATCGGGCTCTTGGATTCACGAAGTCCCGAGTCGTGAGATCATGATGGGATCCTGGATTGTAGATCCCAGGGACCCATCAGAGCTCTATAAGTCATAGATCTTAACCTTTACCTAGGCGAGAGAGTGAACTCGACTACATCCCAAAAGTCTCGAAGACATCGGGACCGTCCATGTTGGAGGATAGGTGGCAGAGATCTGTCCATTTTGCATATCGAGGATTCGTAAGTTTGAAGGTGGAAGACCCAACTCTTGGAGTCATGAAGTCCCGAGTCGCAAGATCGCGATGTGATCTAGGCCATTAATCAAAGAGGACAGGTGGCATAGATTTGACCATTTCGCGTATCGGGGATTCGCGAGTTTGGAGGTGGAAGACCTAACTCTTGGAGTCACGAAGTCTCGAGTCGCGAGATCACGATATGATTCGGGTCATTGATCAAAGAGGAAGGACAACCGTGGGATCTGGCATCTTGATACATTGCGTATCAGGGGTTTGGGAGTTTGGAGGTTGAAAGGAGTCGTTTAAGACTTCCCGAGTAGTGAAGTGCTAAGAGCCGAGCATGAGAGAACACGTGGAATAATTTCCTGGTGGGGCCCGCATGATTGACGGGTGTACATGAGTCTCCTGGAGAAGGGAGTCAGATTTCCATTGACTTCTTGCATCTCGGGGATTCGCGGAATAAGAGCCTGAGAGCTCAACCCTTGGACTTGCGAAGTCTCGAGTAGCGAGAACGCGAGAAGGATAATAAATATCGCTTCTCGGGGGTTTGTGAAGGAGAGGTGCCAAGATTTGATGCTACAACTCATGAAGTGGCGAGTTGTGAGAAGTGCAAAGAGGAAGTCAACTATTTCTAACTTTAACGTCTCGGGATTTCAGAGAAGAAGAGAACGAGAGCTCGACACTTCAAACTGCGAGGTTGTGAGCAGCGAAAAGTGTCAAAGAGAAGTCCCGAAGGAATCTGGATCGTCCATCAAGGGAGACGTGTGGTGAGCAGTCAGAGCTTAGGAAAAGTTCTAAAATCCTGTGGACCATTGGATACACACTATCAAGGGCTGTTGATCTCCTACACGGATCCCCATACCGAAATTCAAAGATTTGCATGACATGAGTTTTTGGGATCGTTGCATCTCGAACCCTCGAGCACCGAAATCTCGAAAGGATCCAAACTGTCAGATCAGGGAAGGCTTACAGCCATTGATCTCCTTTGGAGGGAAACTTGGGAGACTTCATGGATTTCAAGGATTTGAATGGGAAAGGAAGAAGTCATGCATCGTGATTTCCCGAATCGTGAAGGGCCAGTAAGGTCCTTATCGATTTAAGCATGGGGTCATGGAATGTGGTCACGAGGACAAGACACAAATAGGAATCTTGTACTCGCTATCCCTTTTAGGGTTCGACGCTTCACTGTGTTGGGGTTTTCAGAGTCGAAAGACTCGACACTCTGGTAGTGTTGAGCCACGAAGAGCAAAAGGATGCCATATTTTTTTGTCTTGTGGTTGTGACCCATGATCACATGGAGGTGGACATTGCCATTATACCTTTAAGATTGGAATCACTTTATCGCTGAGTCACGAAACACGAAAAGTCACCTCGTTTGTTTGGAATGTGGTCCTAACCCATGATCATAGGGAGGTGAATAGGGAAGAACTAGCCTACACTAGGCCCCCATAGGACTTCGGGGATTCTGTCCCTTGAGGAAAAGAAAAAAATTTATTATGCCATAGTGGGTGTCTGACAACATCCCTCAAACCTAAAGACATCGGCTCCAGATATTCAAGGGTCCATGAGGAAGATATTTGAGCACATTATCTATTTGGATAAATATGTTACTGTGTGATAAGAATTTCATGAAGATGGAGTTTGATAGCAAAGAACCGTCACACACAGGGGGGATTGGGGGATGACTAGAGGACGGTCTGAGAGTGGGAAGGCCGAGTAAGGAGCCTATGGGATGACAATTCTAAGAGAGGAAAATGACTCAAATAGAGATATTGGAGTATTGAACTATGGGAACATATTTAGATACAGTAATAGGGAGACTATGGATGGAAAAGGAGAGAAGCATAGGGAATTCAAGGAAAGTGATCCCTATGTAGAAATTTAGATCACATCGTATGAAGAAAGGAAAATAAAAGAAATACATCCTCAGTACTGTACAATAGAAGAATGAATACCATCTCATATTAGAATTTGCGTCGAACCCACAAGCCCGTATGTGTCATTAAGGATTGAATTAGGAACCGAGACTTGTTCAAGATAAATTGTAATAAGTGGAGTAAGTTAGAGCGATAGTAATAATAGTGGGAGAAACAAAAAAAAATAGAGTAAATCGACATCACCAAGGATAAGTACAACACCTAGTACAATGGAAGGGATAGATCATACATTGAGAATTCCTCAGTTTCAGGGAACATGGTCGGAGGAAACTGAGCAACATTGTTTTGTATGTGACACAATATGGACTGCGAAGAATTTCTAGGACAAAGTGATGAAAATCACGTAGTTGGACATAAAATTCATAGGCCATGCACTATTGTGGTATATGAAGTTTCAAACAACTACATGAGCTGGATAGTCAATAACGTTGGCGGAGATCGAACAATCATTATTAAAAGAATTCAAAAAGCCAAAATACGAATCCCAATATATTGCAGAACTAAAGGAAATTAAGCAAGTGCATAACAATATAGTGTGGGACTATGACCATATATTTAAATATGTAATGGGTAGACTAACCTTTTAGATTCTTAATGAGAAACATCAGGAATGGTTTATAGAAGGCCTATTTCTGCATGTTCATTGTCCGTTAACATAGTAGAAGGTCATTCAACAACTAAAAGCTTTGAAAATTGCGATGAAATTAGAAGCATCTCCTGTAGGAGATGACACACATATGGCATAGGTATAGTTGCAATTGGATGCACTAATAATTCAATTATCAGAGATAATGAAGGAAAATGAAAAGTGAAAACATTTTTGGTGCATAACATGAAAGACATAAGGCCATAGAAAGGAAGAGTTTTTGGCCTTTGCATAATATATGGCCACCGGAGCACTAAACCCATTGAAAGGAGGAGTGGGGTACTACAAGATATGTAAGACATGGGGGAATCACCTGACTGCTTTTCCCTTAATGCAGAAATATTAGAGCACCCAAAGAAATTTATTCTTCAATTTTTTCAAATTGGTAGGACATGATGAGAACGACTGTCACACATTCGACTTACTAAGAGAGCGTACTTCAGATGTGTACATAATTCAGAAATTAGATGTCACAGCAACAGGAGGAATCCCATAGTATAACACTCCAATAGGTTTTAATCAGGGTGGATGTCGAGGTTTTTACGTAGGTCGAGGATGTGGAGGATTTTGTCAAGGAGGTAGATGATCGATAATTTTTTACAACTACAATGAAGCAGGACATTAAAGAGATATTTCCAAAATCCTTGCACGAAATGCATGTATTGCAGATCCTTGGATAATGTGACAAAATAATGTCCCCAACTGATAGCGAAGTGGTAGGAAAGAGGGAATCATAACCAACATCACACTCCACATCCGAATCAAAACCAGAGCCTGCAGATTATAGTCACCGAAGAATGTGATGATCAACTAAGAGTAGTAGTTGTTATGCATGGTGGAATAAGAACAGGACCAGATGTGATAGAAAAATGAAAAAGGAGTGTAACAATGGATAAGGAAAGCAATTGAGCCCATGCCATCATTCAATCTACATAAGAAAAATAAAACCTATCAGAAAGAAAGGAAGGAGATACTAGGACCAGACTGGATAGCCTCCATGTTGAAAACACTACCAGTATATTATATGTCATCGGTTTATGATTACACTATTCCAAATAGGCCAATCAAAAAGGTAAAAAACTTTGATAGATTTTCTAAAAAGATGTTTGGAATTGATGCAGGATGAGACAACAATGAGTACATTACAAATAATTATTGATCATTGTACATAAGAATGAGAAGTACCTACGATGTAGAAAGTAGTGAACCAAGTCTTCCGAAAAAATAGGAAAAACAAAGAGTTCAAATTAAGTGCATATATAGGAGAATATGACATGGATAATGTCATCTTCGAATTAGGATCAAACATCAATTTTCTTTCAAGATAGATGTTGGAGATGATGGGGAAACTAAATCTAGTTTGGTTGACTATCTAGTTGAGGTTGGATAACCAACATAATATAGTACCTATAGTGAGTATTTTAGGAGTGTTGTGAATATAGATGGAGTGTGCAGTGTAGCTAAATTTGAATTCATCGATATTGTGGATTAAATTAACCTCTACCAAGAATTTCTTGGACTGGATTGGGCCTTTTATAATAAAAAAATCATCAACTTGGAGAAAATATAAATGATTTTTGAAGGAAGAGGTTTAAAGGTCACTATGCCATTAGACCCTATGAAGTAAAGAAGATATGTGGATCCCACGAGAAGGGAAATTGATAACTTATATAACATGATAGCACATATGGATGACTACATCAACCCCACTATGGATGGTGAAATTAGTTGGAGAAGCATAAGCTATTGCACATCATATTCAGAGGAAGGACTTGAATAATGGAAGCATCGGTTGCATGAAGTGTCGACAAAAGGTGCATGCACATTACTCGTTCATTACGCAGGATCAGAATAGAGGTATGCGACATGCCAAAGTTTCAAGGAATAACAGAGGTAAGTTCCTTTTTCAATGAATTTGAGTTGTAGATACCTAAACATCAAAGGTTATTAGCATTATATGTTTCATTAAGAGCGACCCCTACGAGATGGTGGGAAACCCATAAGGAAGGGGTGGAGTATTGGCAACATTGAAAAAAGATGATGCAGATTAGGTTTGGAATATAGGATATTATGCCCAAGTATATTGGCATGAGAAATATGAAGGACCATGTGGCATGATGTATTACAAATTGGTTGCATGTGCTGAATTAGGAATGGATGCAAAGGTTCATACATACCCTAGATACAATTCCCAGGAACTGGTACTTAGAGCTAGAAGCATGCAGAGGAATGATGAAATGGGAGGATCTCAGCCAAAACTTTAAGGTAACATTTAAATTTGAAGCCGAGTCACCTTTAGTTTATGTAGTCTTACATGTCATTAGAGGAAACATTTTTATGGAAGAAGAACAAGTAGGAATAGTACCTACATGTAGTTTTCATAGAGAGTCTACGATATGTCATGAATTGTTGGAATGTTATGACATTACCAAGGATGACAAAGAAGAAGAAGACCCATGAAATGTACAGGTATAAGAAATTGAAGGGGAGCATGACGTGTTAGGTCCAACACTTGAATTTGACACATATGCAAAATCCTTAGGAATGTGCAAAGTGAACATTGGCATAGAGGAGAAGCCAAAGTTTGCAAACATTGAGGATTATTGGAATGATGAGACCGGTGAAAATATCACAAACCTACAGCATGCGTACCAAAATATTTTCCCAACCACCTTTTAAGAGATGAAATGGATAGCTGGAGAAATGGGATAGATGAATATCTCGTAGAAAATAGATGCTAAACCAGTAAGACAAAGACCTTACACATTAAATTCAAAGTATAACGAAAATATGAAAGAATAACTCGACAGGATGTTAGAAGCTAGTATAATTGAACTTGTTATAGAATCTGAATGGACAATTCCAATGGTGGTTCAATATAAGAAGATGGAGGGTATTTGAATTTGTGTATACTTAAGAAAGTTGAATGATTCATGCTTACATGAACCAGTCTTGACCCCCTTTATAGATGAACTATTGGAAAATGTGGGAGGATAGGAGGCCTACTCGTTCACAGATGGATTTTTAGGATGCCATTAGATAAGGATTGCGCCATAATATAGACATAAGATGAAATTTGTGACATAATGGGGAAGCTACCAATACACAATGATGCCATTTGGATTAAAGAATGCACATGTTTTATTTTATAGAGTAGTTGTTGTGGCCTTTAAGGAGTTTATTCATCATTTTCTTGAAGTATACCTATATGATTGGACTGTCTTTAAGCTATTGAAAAATCACACAGAAACTCTAATTTTGATGCTTGATTGATGTAGACAATATCATATTTCATTAAATTTGAAGAAATGTATTTTTTGTGCACCATTTGGGATACTACTAGGTCATGTTGTATGCAAGCAAGGTTTGTTAGTTGATCTGACGAATATCATAGTAATTGTTAATTTTCCACCACTTGAATCACTGCAACAATTGAGAACAACATTGGGTCATATAGGTTACCACTGAAAATTTATTAAAGGTTATGCATAGATCAAGGACCCAATGGAAAATTTATTGAATAAATAAGATAAGTTTCAGTGGAATGAAGACTATCAGAAGGGTATGGATGTATTGAAATTGAAGTTAGTAACCACGCCCATTCTGGTATTCCTAGATTGGCAGAAAGAGTTTCACGTCCATGTGGATGCAACATTAATAACACTTGACACAATATCTCGGGGAGGGTGAATTAGACCATCCTATTACTTTTGCCAGTAGGAAGTTGTTGACTGCTAATAAAAATTGCATGACGAAAGAAGGGGAAGGATTGGAAATGCTGTATTCTTTGCAAAAGTTCAAACATTATTTGTTCGGATCCCACTTCAAGATGTATACAAACCATTTTGCACTCAAATATCTAGTGAACAAGCTAGTGTTATGGGGAGAATCTACAGATGGTTATTGTTGTTTCAGGAGTATGATTTTGAATTTATGGTGAAGCCAGGAACACTAAATACAAGACTAGACCATTTTTCACGGATATTGACAAGGGAAGATTCAGGGAACCTAGACGATAGCTTACCAAACACACATTTTTTTCATTTGAAATGGTAGATGACCAGTTTGCTAGAATTTTCCAATACTTGAGTACAAGAGTGGCTCCATCTGATATGACAGTAGCCCAGAAGAAACACCTAGTGGTTAAATAAACATATTATCATATGATCACAGAAAAATTATAGAAGTTATGTATAGATGGGATACTACATGGTGTGTGTTAGAACATGAAAGACCCATTATCTTAGCAGAAGCACATGATGGAATTATAGGAGGACATTATGCAAGAATGATGATATCGCATAAGAGATTGTGCACATGGTTATGGTGGCCTACCCTCCATAAGGACACAAAATAATATTTCCAAGATTGTGACATTTTCCAGAGAGTAGGAAGACCATTACGAAGGGATGAGATGCACCTAAATATTCAATTTACCTTGCAAGCGCTTGAAAAATGGGAAATGGATTTTGTTCGGCTGATCAACCCACCAATGAGGAGAATATGAGCTAGGTATGTAATTACCGTGACAAATTATTTGAGAATATGTTTAGAAGCAGAACTAGATACAGACTACAACGTGGATACAACTCAAAGTTCCTGTTTGAGAACATCATCGCTAGGTTTGGGTGCTCTAAAGTACTCTTGAACGACTAGGGGATTCACATTTTTAACAAAAAAATTGCAACAGTAACATAAGAATTCTAGATATAGCATCAAAAGAGCACTCCATATCACCCACAAGAAAATGGAATTGTGGAGGCCTTCAACAAGATATTGGAGAATGCATTGACCAAGGTGTAAAATGTAGGACGATATGACTATGATTTAAGGATTCCTATAGTGCATTGGGCTTACAAAACTACATGAAATACGTTAACAAGGAAGACACCCTTTGGATTAGAATATGGTCAAGAAGCAGTCATGCCCATGGAATTTCTTGTACCAAGTATGCACAATGCTTCAATGACATACCTTACGGATTCTGATGAAGTAGAAAAAATGCTATCACAGATACTAGTACTAGAGGAATGCCAATTTATTGTAGGATTCCATCAACAAGTACATAAAGTGCAAGAAAAGGAATGACACAATAGACACATCAAGAAGAAGAAATTCTAGATAGGAGATCTAGTACTGCTTTATGACAACATGTTCTTACAACACCCAAGAAAGTTCAGGATGCACTGGATAGGACCATATGCGCTCAACTATGTGACCGACACAAGTGTTTTTCAGCTAGAGTAGCTGGATGGACAAGTCGTGGAAGGACTAGTGAATGGGAGTAGAATGAAACTATATAAGGATGATTATCCTTCTTCTCACTAAAGGAACTACACAGGTTAAAACTATATCATAATGTACTATAGGAAGGAAAAGACATAAAAAGAAGGAAAAATAAGGAAAAAAAGGAAAAAGTATGAAACGAGTTAAAGGAAAAGGTTATAAGTTGCGGAGAAAGATAATTTTCGGTTAGTAAGTATAGAGGAAGAGAAGGAAACTATCGTAGATAAGAAGAAGAAACAAGATCGTGCAGAAGGAATATATTGCATAGAGATATGAGATTGCAAAGATGAAATCTAAGAACATTTAACACACTCCATGATGGGACATGCAACAAAGAGTTATCATGACAAAAAGTTAGTGTTGTTGCATAACATTAAATGCAGGAGATCGTGATAGATTGAAAAATAAAATGGAGAATTCAATGAAGATACAAAGAGATGGATTAATAAATGCAAGTAATGAATGACAACCATTAGTGGATTAGAAGGGAAGTTTAGGTGTGAAAGGAAACCACAGTTGGAAATGAATTATAAAAGCACGAACAGGGCCAATGAGGGTTATTGTTTGTCATAGAGAGTCAAATATTGCGCATTCGAAGTGCCGAAGTTGCAGAGCCAAAGTCCTAAACAAAGTTCAAGAACCGAGTAGAACTTGAAATTAGTGTCACAAAGGAAGAGGGAACCTAAGGTAACAGTAGCATACACATCAGTATTGAAGAAACCATGAAACCATCCTACAATGCTACCAGTAGTCAAATAAACAAAGGAATCTTCATCCTCTACTGAATTATTTCCTAGGGATTATATCGCACCAAGAAATCCATCAGTGATGCATGTCCATTTGAAGAAAGAGGCTAGGTATCCAATAGTTGAGCCACCGATCCAATAAGGCATCATAATATAAGGGGATATGTTAGGTATGATACCATCTCTAAAATACACTGACCATGATATCACTGCCAAACATAAGTTCCCAAAGCTTGTACATAGTAAGTTCCCGAGGATTTATTAGTTTTGGTACCCACATGATCATCATGGAACCACATATGTGGGATAGGGGTTTTCAAAAATCAAGTCTTGTAAACCTATTCGACATACTGCATTTTGGTGGAGCTGTGAGATCAAAGTGTGAGTGAAATTTTTGTCAAGTTATGTGCATGAAGGATACCTTTAGCTTGATAGGCTAGTATCCATTGACATGGATTTGATAGTGCACATTACAGGTCTTCCGTCGCATGGACATGACCCCACATCCATGTTTTTTGATAAGGAGAGAGATATCATCGATATCATGAAAGAAAAGTTTCATACATTCTAAGGACAACATGGTCTAGATGTTGCTAGCATATGCGAACCAACAGTAAGGTTTGTGATGAAATCCTTAGCCTATAAATTATTCATGAAATGCATAAAATATCAAGTCCCAACAATGGTTATAGCAATTGTAGAACAATGTGTTGAGGGTGTCCAGATCAACTGGGGAACATTTTGTTTGAACCAATTCTTGATTGACTCCAAGGAAATGAAAGACAAGGGGACATAATTCCACTACTCTTGGTTATTTATCTTGATCATGCTATTATCCTAAAGAGAGTCAGATGAAAATCAATTTTTGGGCCTCACAGAGAATCCTTTCTTAGCCGTGGGATATCAAAACCTTTGGTAAACTACACATAAGGTGCTCCAAATGGAAAATAATGTCAAGTTCTATATCTACAAGGAAATTATCAAAGACAACATAATAATACCTCGCGCATAATACCTCAGGTGGTCGAGGCATACAAAGAAGTGGCATGTTTCAAGGCACAACACCACCACATTTATGTTAAGGTGTAGAATGACCCATACCAAAAGTGGTTGCCAACACAATATATACTGACAAAAGAGGAGATGGGAAACATCATGGCTGATTGGGATGATGAGTGGAATATTCCACCCATAGAGAGAGAGCCATTAATTCATCCAAATACGAATTTATACGACGTCGATGAGAAGAAAGAAGATGAAGAAGAATGGGATCCAGACAAAGGGAAGGAACCAGAGGAGCCAATGCCACTTCCAGCACTGATCAATGATAGAAAGAGAAAATATACAGATACTAGAAGATACAAATATCAACATTCCAAGAAAAAATCCATTAAGGAAGTCATTATTTAGGAACTCACCAAAGAATATTTGGAGAATATGTGTGACCAGGTAAAATAAGTCACTAATGATGCATTTCAGTGCACAACACAACAACATAACAATATGAAAAAACAGATGCAAACATAGATGGAAGAATTGTGATAGCTATTAGAAGTTGCAAACATCACACTAGGTCGAAATATAGAGGAAGAACCAACAACCACCACTTCCAATACTAGAGAGGCAGGACCAATAATCTCCCAGTCCTTGATAGTCGCAGAGGAGAGAAGGATAATTAAGCTAGATATAGGGGTAGTCGAGTTCCCCATGATAGAGATGTAAGAGAAGGACATGAAATTAGGTCACATAGATATAGTTCTATCAAAACTACCAATGGATGTCTTGCAGGAGCTACAGATGAGATAAACACAAGAGTTGAACATGCACGCCAAGAAGACATCCAGTGAGCTCGTAAATATTACAACTGAGAATTTTACATTAGAAACATAGTAGAACAAAGTGAAATATGAGTGTGATGAGGCCATGTAGAAAGAAGAATGAATGCAACAATCATTCGAGTGCATATATCAAGAAATCCCAGAGGCACAAGACGAGAAGGAGGCCTCGATGGAATATCGGGTCACAAAGGTAAGTGAAGCCAGTGAGGGTTTCCACGCATGCATAGTCGATCACATGTAACACCAGGTATGCCACCTAAAGAGAGGGAGATGAGGAAGCAAACTCTGACAACTATGGTAGACAATATAAATACTTTAGAAGAAGAGTGCACACACATGTACATAGAGACTATGGGTGTTTTGAAACAACTGAATGACAACCCGGTGAAATAGGAGATAAGTAAGAATATTTAGTCTACACATGGAAATGTGAATAAAGTACAAACAACAATGGGCACACTTACACCAGTAGGAGTGGTAAATTTGATGAAAAAGAACCAAAAGTTGTATTTAGAAATGAATCGTCTTAGGGAAGAGAAGCAGACCCACACACAACATATAGAAGTTTGATAGGAATAAGCATACAAAGTGACAACAACCCCCACATTGACTCAAGGCATCATCAAACAAGAAATTGAAGAAGGTGTCGAGAAGGTGCAGGCTCACATAACAATTGAAACAATAGAATAAATTTTGTATAAGGAACTAGAGGTTAAGGAAAAGGCCACAATAGAGAAGGAGATCTTAGAAGCATTCATGACACATTGAAAAGCATCCTAAGTGATCCATACATTCAACATAAACCAGAAAACATCATAAATTGAAAACACATAATAACACACAGATTTACGTGTTTCACCCAAATTGGGATATGTCCACAACAACTTGATTATTATATTATTCATTGATAGTTCTACTAAAACTAAACACTTCACTACAAAATATGTAACAATATCATTTACCAAACTTGCCTCACTATTTTGTTGTAGTGCGATTTTACTCCTTGGTCATACCTCATATTTCTTCCTTCGCTCAACTTCCCTACCCAAAAGCATTATCAACTTACATACTCCTCACACTATCATATATATTATGTTATACATATTACATATTTATACATAAGAATATGTCTAATCTCGTTACAAAAGTGTACAAAGTGTCCCCCAAAAACCCATTATAAAAGTGGACAAAGTGTCTCCCAAAATCCAACGGTTTATAATCATTTTCCACCTTTTTCACATTTCTCTGTCATGCATCCTTTTGTCACACTCTTTGAATCCTTTCAGTCCACTTCCATCACCCACTATGGTCCATTTTATAACTACCTTTTACTCTTCATCTTCCTTTTGGTGTAGATCCCAAAACTTATCCAAAATGCCTCTCCAACACCATGACAAGTTTGGACTAGGATACAAACAAATGCATATTGAGAAGGGTTCAAGCTCCACGACAATAGAAAATGAAGAATAACAAAGGAGTTATGAATAGGTCATCATAGGTCCCATCAAGAAGAAAGAATGCAAGCCTTCAAAAGAGAACATTTGGGAAATAGAGAGAAATCGAGAAGAATAATACCAAAGAACTCCACCTCCTAAAATATTTAGAAATCATAATCAACAACCATCAATGGAGAGAACTAAAGACGAAGATTATAGAAGAGATGCAACATTTAGAATATCCCCCACACTAAGGTACCGAAATATTTTTCTTGGTTTATGTTATTCCCGTAACAATTTTGGGCACAAGGCTATAAACTGTAGAGACTATGGTAATAATAGAAGAAACTACGAAGGCTACTCTAGAAATAATTATCTCAAAAATCCTAATGAAGCATATAACAAAAACTATAACAATTTTGGCTTATTAAATAATGAAGTAGAATTCTACAAACAAAAAAATTATGGACACATAACCAAAGATTGCAGATTGATTGTTCCTCCAAAGGAACCAAAGAAAGATTTCAACAGTTGTCAGGCTGCTAAATTGAAGGTTTGAATGACCTGAAACACTAAATTGTCAAACCAGGGTTGGTAAACTTTGAGCTGATACACAGTATGTGCAGGTAAGACTTTAGTCTCTATCTGAATGCTATCCTTAGAAGAAAACACACACCTATTATGAGAACTTGAATCTTAATAACTATCTTGAAACTGAGCATCTCCTATTTAAGTCATCAACAAAAAAACAGTCTTGTGCTCAAATACTGGTACTGTTATTTCTATTCAAAAGTGTGGTTCCACAAGATTATTTTACCTCTATGTCTGATCATCTACCATCATCATTTCTATTCAAGTCATGACACAAAGAGTATTTTCGAAAATGCATTCAATCTGGTCATCAAAAAGAATCTAAAGCTGTCTACATGAAAACAAAGTATTTTCCTAACTACTGGTACCAGGAGCTCCCCTTTGATTTAACTGTAATCTAACTATTCTAAGTAAGCAGGATAACTAGTTGTCTAACAAAGCAAAGTTCATGCCAATTCTGAGTTATGTTCAAATCAAAAACTGGAAGCCAAACAAACCACACTCATACTCTAAACCCTACAGGCATCAGTTATGCATTCAATACTCAGCAACATCAAAGATAACAGTACGCTGGAATGATTCAGTTGAGGAATAAATTAACACAACTTTGAACAAGTCAATTCTGAACCTTTAAACTATCGTCTAAGAAAACACTAACACACTACAATGAACTGAAGCTATGATAAACTAAAGCTAAATATATGAACATTAAGCTACCTCGTATGCAAGTTCTAAAACCTTGAAATGAACTAAAGCTATGACAACATAAACTAAATCTATTGACAGAATAAGGCAGCGACTTGCACTGGTTTGGCGGTCCCAACCAAAGGACACAAACACTGTTAGTAATAACCAGAGCCGACTAGATCATTCTATGCAAACATGGTGTAACTTCACGCTTCATTAATGCATAAGAAAAATACTCAGGTCGTATGACAGTCGGGTAACATAACGTAACAGTAGCTTTTATTCAAAAACATAGGTTCACGACATAACATAGTCCAACATAATCTAAACCGTTCTCAGAAGTGATCTCGGGTTTATATAAATCCTTCTGTTCATAATAGTCGAAAACAAAGATGCATAAAAACAAACGGATCCCCGATCCGAGAATAGTCTTGGAATCAAGTTTTAAAACGTATTTCACATCTTCGTGACACGTAGTGTCACGAAGTGTGAACGATGAAGAATCATGACCCAATTCTATCATTATGCCTTCAAGCACCCTGTGGCGATGACTCCAGCTGTCGTGCGAATCTCTCTATCTCCCATTCGAACCATAACGCACACCATAATGCACAGATCTCGAGCGGCTCCATTGGTACCTTCACGGGTACGAGTTGGTACCTGGTACCAACATTCTGTTCCAAAAATAGAAGTGGTACCTAACCCAAGCGATATTAGTTCCAATACCAATTTAAAGCATTAAAGTGCATAAAAAAAGCTTGAAATGCAAAGGTACCTTAGGTAACCCCATTGAATGGTCGGGAGATGTCAATTACGTCAAAACAAGGCCAAAAGGGTGGTACTGGTATATAAATGGAGGTCTGTGGCATATAATGTGGGCAAAAACATGATCAAAACCGGGGACCAACATACCCCCACACTGAAGTCCTTGCCTGTCCTCAGGCAACAAAAATAAAAACTGGTAGCCATCAAAGGGTTGCAGCGGCTGCAACCAACATCTGTAGCCTCTCCTGCTTCTTCAGATTCCTAATTTCTTTCTTAAGGACCCTGTTGATTATAACATGCTTCCTAGCAATCCTATGAAGTTGTCTATTCCTTTTGAAAATATCCTTATTCCTCTTCTTTAGCCTTTCAACTTTGGATAGGAGGTGAGTTACCCTGAGCTTCAGGAGTTCATTTTCAGTTTTAATATGTCTGTCTAGTACACTGTACTCATGCAACTTCTCCTTCAATCTGCTATTCTTGCTCTCTAGTTTCGCCACCATGGGTTTCAAATACCGACTGGAGGAAATCTTGCAGTGGGTTTCAACTGTTTGACCTTGTCCTGGCTGTGGTGATGGACTAGATGCATGCGTGAGCTCTTCGGGACTTTGAGCAGGGGTGTGAAATCTATCGGAGTTATGGTCTGAACTGAATTTAGGAGTGAATGCATCGGGGCTGCGTTCATAAGTATCAGTTGGGTCAAAATTACGATCTGGGCTGAGTTCATAGTTGTCAATTAGATCTAGATGAGCTGGGTTGAGTGTAGAAGTGTCAACTAGATGGGGTTCAGGGGTGATCTCTTTTGGCATCTGAACGGGGGTACCGGTTGGTACTTGAATGGATTTATTCTGCACATTTCCCTTGGGTGTAGTAGCCTGTCGATTGGTTCTACGGTTTTTTCGAATGAGTTGGGACAAAGTCTAGGTCATCTCAGATGGCTCCGGGGCCTCCTCGTGACCATCTATACTTTCCAATCTTTCTTGTGGGGGGTAACTGGGTACCGAGTGGTCCATTCCCGACAATAAGCTTTTACATTTTCTTTTCGGGTTCCTCCTAGGCTTATCAATTGACTCAACTATCTCCTCCACATCAGTTATGTTATCGGCAGCTGGGGGAGAACTCGGGACTTCAATGTCTGCCTCTATAGGTGTGGTGGCCTTCCCAGTTTCAGCATTGGTTTCTACCTCGTCATTAATGGGAGGCTCGGGCTCAGGGTCCCCAACAGAGTCTTTAGTCAGGGTTATGACTTTCTTTTTCTTGGAGTTCGACTTTTTGTGTGGGAGAATAGGCTTCACCTTCTTAGCTTTCGACTGGCCACGGGCGAGGTTTTTTACAGTGAAGAGGTCCCAAGTCTCTTGCTTCTTCGATAGTGTAGATGTAATCAATATTTTAACTAGACCGAAGTGAAATAAACTCCCCCGAAACTCACTAACCCTTTGGACCTATTCGGCCATCCTTTTTAGACTTTTTAACAAGAAATAGGGTATGTTCAGCGGAGTACCTGTGAAGTGCAACAGAAGTCGGGTGTGGCAGGGGAATATAATGGTATATCGACCCTCACACGTTAGGTAATGCTGGAGGATGACCAACACTTGAGACCACTGTGGTTCCAGCCAAGACCACAACGTTCCCTCGGACCATTTTGTCTCTTGGTACTGAGGTTTCAACAACTGTGCACAGAGCTTCTTATCCACCGGTTGTCCCTTCGTCCATATGTGGCCTATGGCAGGCAATTGAATTGCCTCTGCAATGAACTCCTATATGACCTCGATCTCAAGTTCGCCCACCTTGGTGGTCTCACCATCGAAATGCAGTGAAAACTGGAGTGTGATTGCATCATTATACCCATCGAACTTTTTCAGAAATGGCTCCCACCCTGCTTGCTTAAAGATATCTCTCGTTGCCCCATATTCTGGGAGGGCTTCCAAGTCGGCGTATGTTTCTGGTTCGTGGCGATTGGCTACCATGGCCCTTCTTGGCATCACAAGGGAAGTCTATCGGGGCAGCGAAGGTTGGGTGAGGGAAACGAGGGTTGGATGAGGGCGATGAAAGGAGAGAATGCGATGGAGAATGTGGTGAAAGGAACGGTCGGGACGAAAATGATATGAGAAGATTTGAATTGTTGTGGAGATAGATAGGGTGTCAGATCATGATGAAGGTCGTGCGAGGGTGTAGAGTTATCATATCCGAGTCAAATCAAACTTAGTTCCAGTAATGGTGCGTGTTTATGACACGAAATGTCATGGTAGGTTAGTTCGTTTAGGTACAGGTCATGGAAATGATGAAATGTTATGGAGTAGTTAAGGTACCCTTAGTTCAACTATTAATATGCAGATTAATACAATAAATCAATACAAACTTTAAACGCACCTGAGTTGCATTACCTATCTCCATTGTTGTGCAAGCCTTGCTGTGGAATTATCGTTTGAAGTTAAGTCTGGATTTGAAGGCGCAAAAATTGCAGCTGCTCTGGTCTTTCTGATGAACCTGTAACTTATGAACT